>JBAGKO010000017.1:10480526-10506279 GCA_037177275.1 Acacia concinna
CAATGCAACTATGGGGCAGAACAAGCACAAATTGGGTTGAGAAATACTCTACATTTATTGATGCATGGAATAGTTGGTCACATTCTATTGTTAATGCTCTAATGGCACATGATCACCTTCATAGGACATCTCAATATATGAATGGTTCTGGCAACATATGAGACGATGGATTAAATTAATTGCTAGCGATATAGGTTGCACGATTAGTTTTTTATTTTCTTTCCATCAATACTTTCTTTATTCTTTCTTTATTCTTCATATTAATCGTGTTATAACCCTTTATCTTATTATTTATTTCAAACTGGCATAACAAATCATATGAGTTATATTGGCTAACAATTAATACTTGTTCAACGTGCTCTGACTGTATTGATTATTGAGATAGAATTTCTTGAGACTAAAGAAACATTTTACTTGCGCTTAGAGAGCAACGATTTAGAACTACTCCTCAACTTGCTCCTCCAGCGATTGAGTTGCCTCAGCCACACATTCCTCTTGACAGACCAAGCAGGAGACATTACGGTTACTTGTCTACCCAACCACCTGCTGCAGATAAACATGTGCATGAACAAGACCGTCCAAACTTCATTGATCCTTATTACGTGTCACTGCCTTTGTCATCCCATACCCAACAAGATACCATTTCCAATTCATTTAATCAAACTCAAAATCAAAAAATTTATTAGATAATTATAAATTATTTTCGACTGATTACAGTGCTTCCACTTTTGACCGTGGTGGGCCGTCAAATCTATCATTTGCCACTACTAGATAATCTGTTAGTTTAAATTAATCACCGTAGTTTGATTTAAACACAAAAACTACACAAATCAATGAGAAGCTTCAGCCTAAAGATATTGACGCTTAAAACCAATAACGACCACGACGTATGTGGACAAGAACTAGATGTGGTACACGAAGTCACTATTTAGAAGGTTGTTTAATTTTATTTATGTATTTTTTATTCTAATTTTGTAATAATAATCTATATGATTATGTAATTATTATTATCCAATGATAATTTCAATATTAATCAATCTGACAAAAAAAAATTATTGGATTCGACTATAATACATGCACATTGGCAGAGGCACATGGGGGAGTCGTTCATACGGTGAACGACTTGCCCAAGAAGTTCAAACCCCCCTCCCAAAAAAAACATTCCTACACAAATCGTTCTTGAGAAATCGTTCACCTCATGAATGATTTTGTGTATTGTATATCAGTAATTTCCTGTAGTATTTTGGTAAAAAAAAAGGTTATTATTTGCAGTATTTTAATAAAAAATCCAAATTTAAACCCATTAAATTAAATTGGTGGGAGATGGGTTCAACGTCGTGTTGGCACAATGTGATGAAATATGAAAGTGTATTTGGGCACATTAATTGCCACTTTGACAAAAGCTAAGGAAGGAAGATGGCCAACGGCTACTTTTTAGGTTGGCATTTATTAGCACCACTCATGGTAATCCCTCTACTTATAGATCAAGAAATACGGAAAGGTCTTTATCACAATTTTTTTAATCATGTTTTCTTTTTCATCCTTAATGTAAAATTTAGTTAATTAATAATTTAATTAGATTGTATATACTAATTAATTTAGTTAATATGACATTTTGTTTAAACACTCAAATCATCTTTAGTAATTCCCTCCTCCTTCCTCCTACTCTATTATTATTGAGAAAATGTGAAAAAGGATAATTTGAGGGAAAATTGATAAATATGTTAAATATATCTTACAATTAAGAGCTATATCAATTTCAGGTTTTACATTAAAGATGCGATAATTACTACTACCTTTGGTTCTAAATATAAAATCCAATTGACTTTTTTAGAGAATCTTAAGAAGGCTAATTACATTATTTTAAAATATTTTAATTTATAGTTTTTATTCAAACGATTTTATCTAATTTATAAACTGATATATCATAAAATGATACATATGATTAAATAACTTATTTAACTTCCCTAATCTCTTCAAAAAAAAGTCAATTATGTTTTATAATTTCAATAAGAGGTTGCCTCCTAATCCTACAAATTTAAGCTAGGCATACAAGTTGTTCATGAAAACTTTGAAAATCACAATTGGGGTTTCATTTATACTATGTTTGACTAGAAAGAAAGGTTGGGAGAAAGGAGGGCCTGTAGAAAAATGAATATTAAATTTAAAAAATTATTATTTTTAAGAGTTCTCTTTTCTTCTAAGCATAAGCTTAAAGAGTGATTGAGAAAGGGAAGCAGAGATCCGAGAAGATTGGTAAATGTTTGGCCTGAAACACTGAAAACTGGGGAATAGAGAACCAGACACACTTCAATAAAAGCCCTTTTTGTCAATAGAAATAACAAATGAAGTTGTTGGTTGCAGACTTGCCGTTACCCTTGGCATTTGGCAAAGTGGCCGGCAGCTATATATCAATACCATATGTCCTTAGTAAATGAGACATGATAATTTCAAGTACCATCTCCCTTCTTCTTGTTCGCACACTTACCCTTCACATCTCTTTCATTTCATTCACACATTATTCAAATTTCAGATCTCTTAAATGAAATTTAATACGTAGTACATTGTCATTTCCAAAAGTAGTTTCTCTGTAAGTTTCTACTTTTTTCCCTCTTTTTTCTCTCTCTCTGTTGACGTTAACTTGATTGCATGTGTTGACGTTGCATTTGGTATGACTGAAAATATATAGGAGAATGCTTATCAGAATCTGACTATTCTTTTCCTCTAATATAATATCATATTCGTCTTGCTTTTTCATAAATATAAATATAACTGTTTATTCATGTTTTCTCTTCATATCAAATGTACTTCTTCTTTTTTTTTTTGAAGTATCATCTATATATTGGCGGCACAGAGACTTGCTTCATTAATCATTTACATGATAGCACCACTAAAATTAAAGCAAGCTAACATATAAAGCAAGCTAACATAACATAATGAGTTGTGTGATACGAAGTAAACCTTAAATAATGATGACGATGGAGGGCTTTAAACGAAAATGATCACATAGGCGCCTTATTTATTTAGTCATGATCATCACTACCACATATTAAGATTAAAGTCCTAATCACTTCATTTTTTTTCCTTTGGGAAAACGAACTATGTGTAGCTTAATCCAATTATATGTGGCCATTACATTATATTGTGCACTTAAAGCGAATTATCATTATCAACCCTATATACCAAATTATATGATCCATCTACGTTTTATTTAATACAAAAATTTAGCTTAATTGCATGCATCTCTGAACCATATGCAACATCATTTTTAAAAGATACTAATTAGAATGGGAAAAATAGCCGTAAAAGATCTAGTTTGTAGTTTGAACAATAGTTCTATCAATGATTGAATAACGGAAACATACCCCAAAGTTGAAGTATGTAGCGGAAGTCATGACGCTATAATTCTCATGTTAGCTTTATAAATTGAGGTATTAGGGTTATAAAAAGTTGACTATTATTGTTGCTACCTCATTAGTGATTAATTAATTTAATCAGATTCTCTCACACACACAGTACAAGACCATATTTATTTTAAATTCCTTACATCCGTTATATCAGATTCTCCAATCACATGTGATCATGTCTCTTATTTTTGAACGTATTCAAATATGATTGGAGAACATGACGAAATGAATATAAGGAACTTGATATAAGTATTTTCTTATAGTATACCAGTATGTTGCTGCATTATACTCTATCCGGTGCTAATTATAAGGTTAGTTGACTTTTTTTTTAGAGAATCGTAAGAAAACTAATTACATTATTTAATTATATTATATGTTATGTTTTATTATATTACATATTAGTTCATAAGTTAAATAATATAATTTAAATAAAAATGATAAATTTTAATATCTTAAAATAATACAATTAACTGTTTTTATAATTCTTTAATAAAATAAGAGAGATAATACCCTTATTAAAGTCCACCACTCTCTCCCTCCCTACCCCTTATATTCTCTTATTGAAAATGATAACTTTTATGGTCAACACAAATATTAATACATTAGTATTGAATAAAGGCAAAACTGAAGGAAAAAAAAGAATTAAAATATAAGACATTCTTCAAATGTCTTTTATACTTTGGAACGAAATAAGAGTGGTGGTTGTCTCTTATATTTTAAGATAGAGGGAGTAATTAAAAGGGAGGTAGCACTATTTTACTTCAATAAGTTTGATAAAATAATAAAGAGTATAATAAAAACAGGGTCATCATTATATTGAGGTACTCAAAAGTCTAAACCCTCAACCAACTACACCAACAAGCTTCAACCTAAAGTCACATTCATTTTCAGACTTTAAATAGTTTATTTAAGAATAATAAGATCTTATTTACAGAGTACGAAGTAAGTATTTGATATAGGTCTTTCTCTTACTTTATTCTTATTTCACCCAAATAAATGATACCAAACAAGCCATCCATAACCTTGTGAAACGTAACCAAAATTCAATTCTATTCTCACTTCTCTGACTCATTAATCATCACCATATCTCAGGTCATGTCAAATCCTTCAAGCAGACACCAGACGATACAGTTCAAAGAAAGAACAAAACTCAGCTTAATTATTCAAATCAGCATGCTGAAAAGAGAGGCCTAGTTGATATACTGCTTTTTAGAGAACACACATCTTATATATGAAAGAGAGCGGATGCCTATGACTTTGCGTTTCACACGCTTCTTCTTCTACTACTACCAAGTTATTTGGATCATTAGAAGATCCAAAAGTGAAAGTGGAAGAGACAGATATTACTTCATCTGAATCAGCACACCCTGTACACAGAACAAGATGAACAAGCAACTTAGCTAGACGAAGGGGTTTAATTAATTAACTATGCCTATATCAGTTTTTATTTAATTCCAAGTTGTAACCCCCCAAAAACCAGTGTTGATTAGAAAGTGAAAGAGGAAGAATCTCCAACTTGGGAAGTGCTGGCAGCTCTGGAATAATACTTCCTTGAAGATGGTGGAGCTGGCGATGGTGATGGCGATGGCGATGGTGATGATGGAGACAAATCGCTTGATCTTCTACGGAGAATCTGTCTCATGCCGTCGGCGACACGGACGGCGGGGTTGGATTTGATCTTGCGACAGAAGGACATGTGAGCTTTGACGGCTTCGTCCATGGCGGAAATGGGCTTCTTCCCTCTGCTCGCTTCGTCTCTGACAGCTTCAGAGCACAAACCACAGAGCCATTTGCCTTCAAATTTGGACTTGACTTGGCTGATGTAGTCCTGCGTGCAATCCTCTTTCAGCCCACAACACTCACACTTAACTGATTCAATCTCCATCTCTCTCTCTCTCTCTCTCTCTGTTTCTGTGTTTTTGGGAACGAAAATGGAACTTCAAAGTGTGAAATGAAATGAATTTCCACCTATAAGCAAGTGTAGGCAACAAAAGGATTATGGTTTTGTTAGGTCGGCCTCTGGTTCTCTGTTTAATGTTGTGTTTGTTGCTCTGCTTTTTCTCACATGGGAGGGAATGAAGGGTTTATTGCTTCAAGAGGTAGCAAGTGATTGTTGTTCTGTATGAGGGCTTTTATGGAGTTTGGAATGAAGAAAAAACAGGTCCCTTTCTTTTATTTTTTATTTTGGCTTTTTTTTAGGATAATTCCAGAAAAATACTTCATCAAATTCAAAAATGATGTTAACATTTCAAAAAGACATTAAGATACCATGACTAAATTAAATTTTTCAAATTCATTGATGTGAACCATAGTGATTTTCGCAAGAAGAGTAATGAATTTTGCTCGTCCGTTTTGCTTACTCTCTCCCCCAAAAATTCGTTGACGTGAACAGTAGTGGACTTTCACTACTTAGTAATGGTTTTCATAAGAAAAGTAATGGTTTTCGCTACTTCGTACTAATCACTTTTTCTCTCCCCCTCTGTCGGCATTGTTCATTTAACACTGATATTATCTGGCAGAGGAGAGAGGGGAATCTACCCGTGACGTGAACAGTGTTGGATTTTTACTATTTGAGTAATGGTTTTCGCAAGAAGAATAATAATTTTTGCTACTTCGTGCTGGTCACTATTCATGCCAACGAATTTGAAAAAACCCAAGTTAGTCCATAGTACCTTAGTGTCTTTTTAAAATGTTAACATTCCTTTTAGGGTTTTTGCATTTGGGGAGATATTTTTCTGGAATTTTCCCTTTTTTTTTGTGAGTCAACAATGAGACAATTGTGAAATCCCTATTCTATCCCTTTTGGCTTTTATCACATGGAATGGTTTGTATTACCATATCACTTCTATTAATATTAAGTCAGTTAGCCTAAACTCTTGCAAGCAATTCTACCTACTTTTTCATTCCTTAATATAAAATATAATTAATTTAGATGAATTAAATAAGCCAAATATATTGTTAATGATAATAAATATGCCTTAATCTTCCTAAAAGCCTATGTTATAACATTAGATTTTGCATCCATTTATAAGTTTTTTCTTTGGTATAATAAGTTAATCAAATTAACTTTTAAAATATGACGAATATTAGAGATAAAAATTATCGAGGCTTATATTTTACACAAATGCCAACCCCATAACTGGCTTATATACTTGGGAGTAATGACTATTATATATAATGGTTGTGGTGAAGTTTCAAGAAAAATTACTTATTTGGTTGAAAATGTAATATTAATTCTCCAAATTTTTAACACCATAAGTATAATAAATGTTTTAAATATGAATAATTTTTTTTATTTGAATATGAATAGTGGTTTATGAAGTTTTTTCTCCATTTATTTATTTTTCTTATGTTAGAAAATTAATATCAATATACTTTAATGTTGATAATACTCCCTCTGTTCCTATTTATAAAACATTTTTAAAGAATTATAAGAAAATCCTAAGAAAGATAATTATATTACTTTAAGATATTAAAATTTATCTTTTTTTTTAAATTATATTGTTTAACTTATAAACTACTATATAATGTAATAAAACATAACATATGATATTATTAAGAAATGTAATTAATTTTTTAAATTTTTTTTAGAATTTTTTAAAATAGTCTTATAAATAGAAACAGATAAAGTATAAAATAGACGTATATTTAATGAAAGATGGAATGGAAATGTGAATAGAAAAAGAGGTTAATAATTGGGTGCATGTTGAGAGGGAAGGTGGAATGAATGAGAGAGGGGCCTTGACTGCTGCTCTTTCCAGAGCTGAAGACTTGGAATGAATCAATGCTCTCTTAATTTCCCATTTATGTGGGATCCACACAGCTATTCATATTACTAATCTCCTTTTTTTTTTTTTAATTTAAATTTGTTTCATTGTCCATTTGTGTTTTATGAGTGACACCACCCACCCAATCCTCACCTTTATCATTTTGTATAATTATTATCATCTCAACAGTCTAATAATTTGTTATTGAGCTAATTACCCCTTCAATTTTTTAATTATGAAAAATTGTTTTGTATTCCGGTTTTTTATATAAGATATAATTTACAATGTAATTCACATATTAAACCATGTTTTATCATAAAGACATTAAGTAGTATGTTTGTTTAGAATAGCTTTGATTTTTGTATTCAAAACTTTCTCTTGACTCGGCAATAACGCATCTCTCGCTCCTTAGAAAAATTTGTGAATAAAAAGGTATATAGAATAATAAGATTAAGAATTAAATATACTCATAGCACATGGCAAGGAAAATTAGCTAGGCTGGTTTGTTTAAATTATGTTAATTGGAAGAATAAATTTAGTGTTTGACTAATCACTTTTCTACATCCATGAGCATAACTGATAAATTTGCTTAGGTGTCACTTTCATTCTCACTATTAATTAAAAAAAAAAAAGTTCCTTATTTACTTTATTAGCATGGGACTCAGTCCCCTGTGTCCACTTTCATTTCATAAATTTTTTATTTTGAGTTGTTAGAAATTTTAACTTGTCATATCGCACAAAAAATTTATAGTTAAATATTACAATAAATAGTTATTTGTTGGGTGAAGGTGCAAAAATAGAAAAAAAGTATTACATCAAGAGCGGCTAATATAATTATCTTTTATTTAGTGTACAAATAGTAATAAATATTTAAAAGTGGTGCAAATTTAGAAATTATCGTTAAATAGGTCTAACAACCATTTTTTTCACTCACGCAGCGAGCGGGCCCCACTTAATGGGTGTTAAAAGTAATTAATAGAATTTCTAAATTTACATTACTTTTAAATGTTTATTACTATTTTTATCTCTAAAAAGAGATAATTTCTATTTTTGCTCCTAGCGCAATTCTTTATTCCTATTTTTTACCATCACCCTTATTTGTTTTATAGGGTTTCAATTTAATTACAACCCAATTCTTACACTTTATCTTGTCATAACTCAATTCTTAAAAGATGAAGCTTATCAATGTGTCACAAACAGTATGAATAGAATTAATTGTTGTCTCCAATGCAAGGATGCTAGAGCCACGCAAAAATATGATAGATGTCATATTTATTTGTTGCATTTCTTTTGATATATATCTATTAAAATATAGAGACAAACGTAACAATGATCTATATAGCTAATTAGGAATTAGGATATGTAAATCACATAAATAATCACATTTTGTTGTGACGTTTCTCTTTAAATGCACATTCTATATTTATTAAGCTCCTCCTTAATATAATGATATACTCCTCTCGGTCTTAAATATAAGATTCAATTATCTTTTTTAAAGAGATTAAAGAAGATAAATAAGTTACTTAATCATATTATATATAATGTGTCATTAAATTATATATCAGTTCACAAATTAGACAAAATAGTTTAATAATAATAAATTTAAATAGTTTAAAATAATTTAATTCATTTTTTTAATTTTTTTTTAAAAAAGCTAATAAGATCTTATATTTAATATGGTAAACAGCAATATATGAAAAATGTCTGTAAAATTCATGACTTGCAACTAATAATATTAATAACATCAATTTCACAGTGGAAGGATATCTATCAAATACCAAACCTTTCATATCTAATTATTGCTCTAGAAGGTTAAATCCATTGATTGACAAGCTCGATGTAATGTACCAGACGTATAAATCTTTTTTTTTTTTCGAATATGTTTTGATTAAATAATACTATAAAGAAGACAAGCACAGAATTTTCACTGAATCTCCAGAAATTTTAGTGGCTGATATGAATGTGACGCAACATCATATCATAATTTGAACCCAAGACATGACTGCACAAAACCAGATTTTTCTATTGTGTGTCTTGCAATTATACAAAAACTTTGTCGCTTGATCTTTTTCCTTTTTTGCTTTTCCCCTTTTTCAGAGGGAACGGGATATCTTCTAGTCTTAAAAATCTAATCTCCAATATTATTACTTCTCTCCCAAGAAAGCATAGTGTTACCTAGCTAGCCTTTTGTATTGATCTGTACATGCATATCCCCTTCCTATATATGGCTGAAAATGCGTTGTTATGGAACTGTTGAACTTAAACCCACTTCAATGGCAGATTTCCTTTTATGGGTTTTTTATTATTCTTCATTGAATATCTGAATAGAAATAGAAAGAAGTAAAAAAAAAAAAAGGAAAGAAAGTAATTATGTGTATTTTTACTCGTTATATCATTTTTCTTTTCAAGCATATGATGTACTGTTATTGTAGAAGATGTCTTTTTGAGTTACTGTGATTTTTCTTTTTGGTTGACGCCATATATACTACAGAGCAAATTGTAGCATCACTGAAAAGGAAAGAATCAATAATTGAGGAAGAGAGAGTTAAAAAATTTTTTGGTGCGATAATATAATCTTTAAAGTGTGTGGTGTAGAACAGCCTCGTCTCGATCCTGATCTCCATCAACGTTGTTGCTTTCACACCTATAATGTTGCATCTCATCTTGTTGACTCGGCTTCACATGCATGTATGTGTGGGGTTTCCTTCGTTTTTGGACACGTGGAAAATCAATGTTATGCGCTCTTAATCTTCAACTCTTCAAACAAACAGTCTTTAATTTCATTCTGTCTATAATAAATGAATCATAAATAATCATGTCGGAGAGATAAGTTTAAAGGCCACGCCACCATATAATGAAAGTGAAAGTCAGAGTTAATAACGAAAATGTTACACGTTTCGTGAAAGGATGAGTAATTTCTTGAAACTTGACATCATTATTGAACCACATTAAATAATAATTTGAGGACCTTTTTCTTTGTTAACCAAGATTGAACTTTGAATATTTTTAAATCCAAATACTCTCCACTGGGTTATTTGTCACAAGAGTAAGTTTTCTTAGAAGAGAGGCCTTATAGCCATAGGACTTCGGTCTTTAGGTTCCTCCACTCCAGCTGCTAGCTTTTGTAGTTCTCTCAGTGACTTATACCCGTTACAAGTACCTATCTATCAATAAATGTATAATGTAAATTTATAGTCATTTTCTGCCAATTGTCACATTGTCTAAATTTATACACTCCAAAAAAAACCCAAAAACACAGAACTGTCAAATTCAGCTAAATTTGAGCATGGATCCAACGTGAGCTACAGGGACTAATGTAATTAAGACTAAGCTTAGGCCTTTCTAAACTGAGAAGGGGAACATAATAAAAGGATCCTATAAATTATCAGAACAATCCCACGTTATCATTTGTTAAAAAGTTTATCGCTTAAAGGGACAACTCGATTCTTGAAACATGAAGAAGAACACAAAGGGTATGATTAGATTGAAGAAAATATAGGAGAAGCCATGGACATGCCCAAGAAAGAAAGCTGATGAAAGCAGTCAAACATGAAACAAGTAGCCAACATAGGAGAGTTGTGTTTTTGTGAACATCAAGTTGCAAAAACCAGACATTGTCTTTTCTACTGATAGGAACAGCTTTTGTACATATTCCTTGTGTAGGTCCACAGACAAAGCATGGCCATGCATGTGAGGATTCCTCAAATTGAAGGGGCATTATTATTTGCCACTTTTGGCTCCCAGCCACGTAAATCCACTGTATCATTCTCAGACTTGTTCGTTCCAAAAACATAGAATAGCCTGTCTGCAGCTCTGCTTCCGGCAATTCTAGTGGCCACAAAATGAGTGTTTCCAAGATAATGTCTTGGAGTTATAGGCTAGTTCAGATTATTATTATTACCACTATCTCAGCAATTTTTTTCATGTGATCATTCTGGGACAAACTGGATATGGTTCTAGCAAATTAGTCCATGTCTCTGCGTTTCTTGTTTGACCAAACTGTGTTAAGCTTTCAGATCATTTGCCTTTCATAATTGTGGCTCAAATCCTTAAGTTATGATCTTGCTTGTTATGATGTGATTCTAATTCTTCATGCAAAAACTTTACAGCCACATAATAGCTCAAACTTGATATAAGTGTTCACATGGCAGTGTCCTGTTCTGTTCCATCTAAAATGGCATTTAGATCACTATCCCTCATGCATATAACTAGGTTTATCTGACTTTTATCACATATTTCCCTATATTTGCTTTAGCTCTCTCTCTCTCTATATATATATATCTTATTATTGGTTTCTTTGGTCTGAATTCTCACATGGGTTTTGTTTGAAAGTGTGCTGAAGAGTGTGTGTTACAGAAATTAATGCCCTTCACATGGCAATTCACATGCATTTTTTTTTTTCACTTTTGGATTCTTAGTTTCTTCTATTCCCACTCAACGGCTCCTTTATTTTCCATTTCTCATATCAATTATTTAGTACCTGCCGCTATACCATGCTTCTCTGTCATAAAAAAACTTAATATTATCCTCAACATTTTATATCAGACTGCCCATGAGTGGATAAGCTCCAACACAGATAAGTAGTAGCCACAAACCTCCAAAGCAATCATCATTTCTGTTTTACTCTCTTTCTCTATCATCACTTGCATCCTCATTGTCTTTCGAAGATGATGAAGGCAGCAGCAAACACCACCATTATCAAATGAAAACTGAGCATATAGTTTGAAAAAAGCATTTATATCACTTTTAAAGGGAGTGAGACACTTTAGAATGACGTTCTAAAGCTTAGATCTTGTAAGTGTAAAAGAGATAATAATAATAATACTTCTTCCGATTCTAAATATAAGATCCAATTGACTTTTTTAAAGAATCTTAAGAAAGCCAATCAAAATAGTTTAAAACGCTTAAAATTACTGTTTTTCTTCATTATATTTAGTTTAACTTATGAACCGATATATAATATAATGATACACTAAATATAATAAAATTAAGTAACTTACTTTTTTTAACTTTTCCAAAAAAAAAAAAGATAATTGAGTCTAATACTGGACGTAGTAATATTATTCTTGCACTTTTCTCTGATTGTTTGGTCGTTGCGGGAAAATTAGTTTCATGACAGTTTAAGAAGCGTTTTCTAATATTTTATTTAAGATTACTTCAATAAATAATTGAAAATATATAAAAAAGAAACTGTCGAATTTATTGAACTATATCTTCTGGGAATTCAGAATATGAACAAAAGATCTTTCAAACATCATCAATTGTATTTCTTTGAATCTCTGCTATATTTTATCAACTTGGGCATCTTGTTGCGAATAAATACAGGCCTCTGACAGAAATCAAATAACTTAAAGCTTTTATTCGTGATGGGAGTTTGAAAACTTGTATATTTTAAGGAAATTCTTAGATTTAGTCTATTGAAATCTCATTAAGAAGCTAGATTATAATATATGAGTAGACCTCAAACACGCGTTTCGGAATGATACAATCATTTGGACTATTTTAACCGGGAATGGTTGAGCTCTCGTCATTATAAAATCTTCGATCATTTGGAGCAAAACAGCTACCTTAACTTCATTTCCTCCCACATGAAAGCTTTTTGTACAAAAGAATCTCGACTGGCATGACCTGATGACTTTGCTTTCAAAGTTCCATAGAACCCAAAAAAAGAAAGAAAGAAGGTAATGATTACCAAAACTAACAACTGTAATTCCAAATGCAAAATGATTAATCTTTCGGCTGATCTCTTTTAAAATGCTGCACTATTTGTTGGGATATTCAAGATGAACAAACACCAACAAACTTGTGGTTGGCATGAACTTTACTTCAATCTATAACCTTAAATTAAGCTTTTAAGGAAAAAAAATAAAGGAAAACAAGTGAGAAAACAATCATGCTCGGGAAGGCCCAGCTGGGAATGATCTGTCTTTAATGGAGTTTTTTTTTTCTACAACTTGCATTTCTGGGTATCCATCATAAAGATACAGACTTTGAATGAAGCAGTTGAAGTTGTTCAATTATTAAGCCAGTTAGGGGTACTTTTGAAACGACTAAATAACTTGCAGGGCATTCCATTTGTATGACAGAGAATAAAGCATTCTGCAGAATGGGATTAGCTGCACCAAATATTGTGTACTGAGAGATGACAAAGTGACAGAAAATCAGTGAGTTTGAAGCAAAGCTAAGAGCTTTTTAAGTCAAGAGGATTTGGATGAGAGTCAAGAAATAGTATAGTAGTACAATATGTAGTTGCGAAATCCTAGCATTAGCAAATGAAGTGTTAGTGAAGACAACGTGGTTAATAGTATTGAGAGCAGTCAATTCAGCGGAGGGACATATAGTTGTGTTAGAACCCACTTGGCACAATGCTGTGATCAAGTGTGGGACAGTGACAAAGCATTCGGTGAACAGTTGGACCCACCACGTGCACCATTGGGTGTATTATCCACCTGTAGCATCTGGAGCCGTCTTAAGTTCTTCTTCCATGCACTTGTGGTGGGTGGAGATTGTCTTATCTTTCCATGTGTATGTGTCCTGGTTTACTCCTTCTGGTCCACAATATAAGACACCTCTAGAAAAATTGTTTAGTCTATAATATAGGACACTTATAAAATAATTAATGTTCATTTTCTAGTTTATCCCCGCAATAATTAATGTTCATTTTTCATTTTATCCCTGCAATTAATACTCATTTACAAATTATCTAGGAAAAATGCCAATTAAATACCATTTGAAATTGCAAAACCCAAATTGGTCTGGTAACATTTCAAAAAAAAAACACTAAAGTACCATGAACCAAATTGGGTTTTTCAAATTTTACGATGTGAATAGTAGCAGGATTTCGCAAAATGAGTAATGAGATTTACAAGAAGAGTAATGAATTTCGTTAGTTTTTTTGTCTCTGTTTTTCTCTCTCTCCCCCTCTGACAACACTATTAATTTAACACTGACTGACGCATAGTGACAGAGGAGAGAGAAATTTGCCCGTGACAGAGGAGAGAGGGAATGTTCGTAAGTTGAATAATGGAATTTGTAAGAATAGTAATGTAATTCGTTAGTTTGTGAATAACTTTTCATATTAGTAAATTTGAAAAACAGAGAAGAGAAGAGATTTTTCGCAAGTTAATTAATGAGATTTGCAAGAATAATAATGGAATTCGCTAGTTTTTGGATTACTTTTCACATAAGCAATTTTGAAAAACCCAATTTGGTCATGATACTTTAGTATCTTTTTGAAATGTTAACAGACATTTTTGGGTTTTGTAAGTATCATTTTCCCAATGATCTACTGATTAAAATTTTAAGCACATTTTTCAATAAGGGGTAAAAGTAAAAAAAGTTACAATTTATTATATATTAAATGAGTTAACTACTCTTTCTTATTTCCTATTAATAAGATGAAATGTCATATATTATGAATTGGAAGGAGGGCATGGTTTTTGTTATGTACCACAACAACTTGGTGCGGTGATATTGGCAGAACCAAATTAAAATAAGGGAAACATCTAACAATCTAAAGGTAATAAATTTATCTCCGGAATTAAAGTGCTATGGGCATTATTAATTCCTTTTCTTATATCCGAGGGATTCAGTTCACATTAATTTTTTATATAATCATATGAAATCTAATATTATTACGTCAAATGTGAATAAACATTGTTCAAATCCCTCCGTTCCACACAACTGTCCTTATTAAATATACTTCAACTATAATGATTCAATTTGATTTGATTATAGAGACAAGCATGAGCATCTACTCTTGAGCCGAAAAGAAAAAAAGATACAAACCATTTCACTTCCCCTAGCTCGTTTGCTCATTGTGCAGTTCAGGTAATTTGGGTATAAACCATTGGAAATTAGAAACTCGCCATATTATTTGGACGCTTCCTCCCCCGCCACCCCCCCCCCCAAAAAAGCAATCATTAAAAGAGAGTAGGATGTTAGCTCAGAAGGTGAACTCTGTTCTCGTGTTCTTAGGCTTCCATTAAAAGCATGGGCAGAAGCAGAAATTTCTCTAATAAGTGACTATATACACAGAATACAGAATATACATACATATATAAATATATATATATATATATCCCTTCCTATCTAGTATTTAAAGCACATCAGTTGAGTCTGTAAATCCATAAAAGACCAAAAATGTGAGAGCGCTTTAACAAAATTAAGCAAGCAAAAGGAGGGCCGAAGGCAAAAAATTAGAATCAATTAGACTTCATCTCAATATCGCCATCATTGTCCTCTAAATTAGCATCAGTGTCATCCACAGGAAGGAGGCCGAGAAGAGGCAGAGGCAATAATGAGCTAAGATTGCAAAGGATAATCAAAGCGGCCAAATTATCAAATCTATCCTTGGTAATGCCAAATATTTGAGTCAAACCAGCACCTATCAAGCCCCCAAGTACGCTCCCTCCATTAGATATGGACATCAGAGTTGCAAAAAGTGTTGCCTCCATTCCCTCGGGGCACAGTCTTGCTGCTAGCACAAGAACGGGCATGAAGGATGCCTGAAACAGACAAATTTTGCACAAAAAAAGGAAAATAGTGGTTGATTAACAATCAATGCAGAATAAAGTAAATTAAATGTCCTGAATCATGACATTCTCTAGCATTATGTCTAAAATTATATAAAGGACACATAGCTTTTTGACATAGAGAGCAAATATATTGGCCTTTCTCTGCAGTGGCAGAGACAAAAATGAAATGCTCATCTTTGAGAGAGTAATAGATTGTGGCTCAGTGCACAAAGTTCCCATTAGGTGGAGTCTGGGGAAAAGTAGATGTATGCAGTTTTACCCCCAAGGCTGGAGAGGGTCGCATGGCAGAAACTTTACTGTTGCCTAAGGCGTGCTATATCTCTTAAGCGAATAATCATGTACAAAAATGATGTCTAATTTATGACGACAACTGAGGCAAGGAAGATTATCTGTTTGGATTAATGGTAGAGAAATGACCTGTTTTTTTTAATGTGATTTTTGTAAAGTTAAGATAGCAAAAAAGTCATATTGTAAATGTGATTTATTTTTGGATTGGTAGTGCTATAAGTGACTTTTTTTTAAAGAGGCCAAAAAACCCACAACTTTTGGCTAATAAGCTCAGCAGAAAAACCGTTCTTAAACACTAATTTTGTTTCCACTGGGCTTTTTTCCTCAAAAAAGCCCTTCCCAAAACTCATGATGATTACCTGACTCAAAACAGTGAGTATTAAGGAATCCCCGATTGCAAACCACTCATCACTAATGCCAAACTTCCGGTTTAGTCCAGTGACCAGGACAATCTGGAAATAGACGAAAAAGACAGCAAAAAAATATTCAGAACAATCAGCCGAAATTAAAGATATATGAACTTACTTGACAAGCGCTACAAACCTGAGTCATCCCAAGAGCTGAACCTATAATGGTAGTTGCTAGAAATATTTTCCGTAAGGATACATTCTTCAAAAATCCATTGTAGAGCCCAACACCAAGTAGGGATGCAATTGAGGTAACAAGCTTCACACGGCCTAAAAATTCCGGGGTAAAACCAAGGGCATTTGTTCTGAAATGAATCAGGAAAAAAGATTCTGTAAGATCAAAGGGAATGCTGAGTCTAAGCAAATACCAAGAAAACAAGGAACTCAGTTCAAACATAAAAGATTATGATCACATTTACAGTCAGGACATACGTAAAATAGAACATAGCAGAGTCAGATTGAGGAGTTGCTTGCCACAAGAAAATAAACAAGGTGGGAAGAAAAACATTGGGCTGCCGCACAGCATGCCACAACTGAATAATATTCTGTTTTGAGCTTTCCATAAAGTTAGGATTTGAAAAAGGAAGACTTCGCCCCCTTGCAGAGTCATGCACAGGTTGTTCTCTAACAAGCACTGCAACTCCAGATGTTATCAGTGGAAGCAATGCTGTGACACCAAAAACAAACCTGGGACATTCAATTCTTAGTAGTTAGAAGGGGCACTCAAATTAGTAAACAGAAGCATCTTGATTCACAAACTTCTACTGCTACCTTACGCCATAAGTTTCCACCAGAGACCCACTGAAGTAGGCGCTCACAATTCCACCAAAAGAAGAAGAACCCCAACATAAAGACTGCAGAGATCCTGAGGTACTTTGTGATTCACCACGTGCTCGCTCCACAACCATTGAATCTACAACCTAAAACCACTTCAGTTTCTCACATCATATTCAAATTCAATCTATTAAAAGGCAATAAAACACTAATTCCATAATTATGAAGACAGATTAAGATTTTTCTAAAAGCACAAAGAGTCTGAGACCAATCCGGAGTGATATGGGAAGGCAAAGGCTTTGTCAAGACAGAAATTCACAATGAATTAAGAATGGAGAAGATAGAATTATAAAATCCTTGGAAGCATATATTTAGGAGTTGGGAGGGAAGAGAAAGAACCAAAAGGGAAAATAGAAAAAGGAGGAAATAAATGTTGAACAAATCTCACTGAGGAATAAGATATTCTTTTTTTTTTTGGATACATAAATTTTTGGAAGGGGGTCGGGTTCACCCAAATTCAAGGGCAGGGCGAAATCTCCATTCCTCCTAAATGATACCAATGTCAAACAGGGCGAGCCGTCAATTACCCTTAGGCGTTAACCTAGGCACCCTAGAGCTAGGATGCCTCCCTAAACGCTGCGACTGGAACCACAACTAAGTGGTCTTTCTAGAGATCGAACACCACTCCATTTATGAGTGTATCCAACCCCCTTACCAGTTGAACCCACATACGATGGGTAGGAATAAGATATTCTGAATGCACTATTTATTACGTACTTACTCTTTGGTAATTTGATTGATTATAATGATTTATTTTCTTGAAATCGAAGTGTTAAAAAAGAAAATAAAAGAAGAGATGAAGGATCTAATAAAAATCAATAAGCTCCTCCCGCAAAACCATCCATATTGGGGAAAACTTAGAAAAAGAAAGATAGCCACATCAAAAAAGAGGGGTGGGGGGCGATAAGTTTTGAGGGCTTAGGATGGTTAGTTAAGAGTTACAAACAAGGGGAAGTTTAAATTTCTGTCCAAAAAAAGGGAAGCTTTGAACCAAATGTTTCCTTACTCTATTGATGGGCACAGAAGAGGAGTGGGAAACCCCCTGATATGTAATGATAATATGAATCCCTAAATTCCTAAATTGGTATTAGGTTAAATTAATTTGGGGAAGAGCAACGTTAGCCTAGGGTGGTGTAGCTACCTTAGGAGTGGCAATAACCAAGAGAGGCATTAGTTGTGTCCCTTAATTAAATTAGCCTAGGATACTAATTAAGGAATTAGGCACAGATTAGCATTAGGCACTGACTGACTAATGACAGCATGTGTATTACATTACATTAGTCTATAAATAAGACTAATCCCCCCAAACCAATGTACAGATGATTGATGAAATGTTCTGTTCTGCGATACTGTTTCTGTTTCTCTTCTCTGATCCTAATTCTCTCTTCTATCCTTCTAACACTCTCTTCTTCCTAATCTCAAAACCTAAATAATTCAAGATTGAAATTACAATCTTGCATCATTGGTATCAAAGCCAGGTTTTATAGACCCTACAAGATGATAGAGAAGGTAGAGGCAGTAACTTACAGATTACAGCTACCACTAGACTCAAGGATACATCCAACATTTCATGTATTTCTCTTAAAGCTATGTCTTGATCCTATGGTTAGACCAAGACATCCTCCTGATGAATTTCCAGAATTATGTCCAGCTAGAGAACCGGAAAGAAGTTTGAACCAGAGGATGAAGAAGTGTAGGAAGAAGATGATAACCGAAGTATTGGTGCAATGGAAAGGCCTACTAGAGGAAGAAGCTTCATGGAAGGCCCTCTATCATTTTCAGCAACAATTTCCAATGTTTGTTAAGAAAGATCCTTGAGGATAAGGATGTTAAAAAGGGGTGGGTATTGATATGTAATAATAATATGAATCCCTAAATTCCTAAATTGGTATTAGGTTAAATTAATTTGGGGAAGAGCAATGTTAGCCTAAAGTGGTATAGCTACCTTAGGAGTGGCAATAACTAAGAGAGCCATTAATTGTGTCCTTTAATTAGATTAGCCTAGGATGCTAATTAGGGAATTAGGCCCAATAATAGGAAGTAGACCCAGATTAGCATTAGGGGCTGACTGACTAATGACCGCATGTGTATTACGTTAGTCTATAAATAAGACTAATCTCCCCCATGTACAGATGATTGATGATGCTTAATGAAATGTTCTGTTCTGCGATACTGTTTCTGGTTCTCTTCTCTGATCCTAATTCTCTCTTCTATCTTTCTAACCCTCTCTTCTTCCTAATCTCAAAACCTAAATAATTCAAGATTGAAATTACAATCTTGCATCACTTCCCTAAAAGCTGGATATTGAGAGGGTCCCCTAAGGCGGTTGCTCATTACTCCCTCCGTTTTATTATACCAAAAACAATTATCACATATACTCTGTTTCATATTATAAAAAACATTCAGAGAATGTTTTTTTTTTAAACTTCAAAATTTCCCATTTTGCCCTTATTTAATCATCCTATTTAATATCAATATATTAACACCACATATTTCTCTCTTATACAATCATATTTATTACTCTTATTTCTACCATATTTATTAGTCTTGCTCTTCTACAATACTCTTTATTATAATAATTTCTTTATTCTCTGTTATGCCCTATCTCCTCATAAATAAAGGTATTTTAGTCAAAAAGGGTTAGAATTTTGACACACTAATTGTTCTTAACTGCCACTTCAAATTGTGAGATTTAATTAAACGTTTATGAAATGGAGGGAGTACCTTTTTGTGACCAACATGCTCGTTAATTATGTAACATATCAACTATAGCACATGTAGCAGAATAGGAAGTAAGGCTTTAACATAATTAAGCAATTAAAAAAAAGAAAAAAAGAAAGCACGCCAGCATGAAGTAATTAACTAAGTAAGAGAAACTCACAACATCTGAGAAGGCAACAGAAAGAGAGCCAAGAAGTATGCAAAAAGCAGCACCAAATTTGCTTTCTACAAAAGAAGCCATCAAACTCCATGAAAGAGCACCAAGCAGCCCTGATAGAACCAAGTATGACCTTCTCCGATATCCAAAAAGTGGGACAGAATCACTGCACAGTGTATTGTACATAACTTAGATCCTAAAACCCTGGTTCAGTTAAGGGCAAAGCAAAAGAGACACAGCACAGCTTCGCACCTAATAAACCCATACAGGGGTTTGATAAGCCATGGTAAAGCAGAAAACCCAGTAATCACAGCTGTCTAGTCGGGGACATGTAACTCGTCAGTGGTGCAAGTATAATAAATTGAACACAATGAGATAGAGCACGATTTCATGGAAGTAATATCACTTTCTGGCATTGACTTTTAGCCCAAGCCAAGGCTCATATAGTATATTATTAATTATAACTTAGAACAAACGATTAGCGCAAGTCATACATTCAAACATAAAAGTATTTGAACAATACACCATGGGCATTAAGAAGACACACCTCAGCAGGATCCAGATGTAAATCATCTTTTAAGTAAAAGCTGACGGCCAGCCTTGCAAGCCCCAAAACACCTTGAACAAAATAAACCATTGCAACAGCAATATTATCCGGAGTTAAATCCACCCCAAACAATTTGATAGTGCTCATTCGGTATCTACTTTTGCGAGCAGCAGTTTTACTTGTGGGAGGCACCTCTAGTTCTAGTTCTCCGTCAGTTGTTAGCATATCCCCTTTACTTGCATCTGGTTCAATCATGCATAGCATACATTCCATCAATGCTAAAAGGAATTTTCTTTGAAACGAAACGCAGTATGATAGTTTGAGAATGAATGAAAGGAAATAGCATCTGGAAAGGGTAACAAAAATTGGTCATTGTAAACCAGAAAAAAATCGATGATACATTTCAATCTTACAGAGAAAATTGTAACTTTGTGGATAGAATTACATAATTAAAATGTTTAAAGTTTCATTTTAAGCTTCCGCTAAAAGATGGATACTTCCCTTGATCCCCTGAATTTGTAGATCAAAGTCGACAGCAATATATAGAAAGTTTTAAGATGCAAATCTACAATAGATAATTCAAACGCACATCAGGCCAACATTTCCTGACTTATCGTCATTTGTCGGGACTTAGACTATACAACGCAACCTGAATGCACTATTTAGTAAACAGTAACAGAAAAGCAAAGTGACCTCTTACCATATAATATTATCCCTCCACTGTTGTCAGCAATCAGAGAGACATATTACATAGCGAATTCAGGCATCATTCAAACACTTCAAAGTTCAAATGCAAGACTTGCAATAATCTTAAATTAATCACTCGCAAACACAAAACTGCCGTATAAAAATACCACAAAATTACCAGGTATCCTAAATTCTGGAAAGGAAAAGGAAAAGAGAGCTTACAAATCCTCGAAGCCAAAAAAGGTTCGACATCATCGCTAAGCCGGAGAGAGGATCCCGACCTGGAAACGGAGGCAGACATAATAGAATGCTTCCGACGGGCCTTCCGATGGAACCCTCTAAGACAAAGTTTCCGGCGAATCACGGAGAGCGAAGGAGAGGAGCTAGTGGAGTACAAAGCCGGATTTGTGGAGGGTAAAATTGAGATTACGGAAAAAACATGCGCACACATGATTAAATTATTTCGAGCTGAATTCCTCGATGCTGCTACCTTCGGGCTCACTTTCCCACCTCCACGGCGAGGAGGCTATTTTATTTTGTTTTGCATTTATCATTTTCTCCCGTAAAATTGTTTTTTTTTTTAAGTTCGTTAGTTTAATAGTTTAAGATAAATTTTGAAAGGCATTGGAATTGAAATTTTATTTAAATACTCGTAATTATGTGTAAAATAAGAAATTCAATCAACAATGATTAGATGGGTGTGAAATGTTTTGGATAAATTTCGACAAAAAACTGTTTTTGATAAATGGTTAGTTAAAGTTGACTTATTTAAGAGAATGGAATCTATTTTATTTACAATTGAGTGGGATTAAATTAATTAAATTATTGATATATGAAACAAAATTTTAATAAATTAAGCGGCTCTGGCTTGAAACACGTCATCGCCCACAAGGAAGTGAACATTCCGGCTTCAAAAAGCCCATTTAAGGTAAGTTATGGATCAGGCCTTCAATATCTTGGCCTACTGGCCCATGATGTTTTAAGTTTAAAGATTGAGATGACTTTTATCTCTTTCTTTTTTTTTTGAGTTTTGGCCCACCAAGATTGAGATCGTTACCGTCTTACTAAGACGGCAACTTAAGCTTGATTTCAGATATTGTAGATTTGGAGTTTATTAATTAACTTGACTTTTAAATATACTAGTACAAGTACAACGTTATTAATATCAAACATTGGGAGCCATAATGCAACTCCACAGTTTTCTGATTAGTTTTCTTCAATAAATTCAACCGATTTGGTAACCAAATCCGAACAGTTGCTGGGAATGGTAAGAAGTGGAACAACTCGTTTTATTAGTTATTAAGGATAATATAATGTACCTTTTGAAAGGTGCGTAAACGCAAACAACTATCTTAATAGCTGTTGAAAAAAAAAAAGGATAATATACAACAGTGGTTTAAAATTTCTTGTCCAAATAATTAACACCAGACGTACAATTCGTGGGCCTAATTCACATGTATTTGTTCATTTATATACACGTGAATCACTCAGCAAAGCCCTAAGTTTGAATCTGAGCTGAAACCCTCGTCAGTCACCAATATCAGTCACTCTGCAAATGTCGTGCAAGCTAAGTTGCAACCTGTGTTAATTATACAAAGACATAACACGAATTACCATTGAAGATTTATGCCGAAGAGGAAGGTAGAGAGACAAGTTATTAGTAATGATGATTAATTAGTTTAATATACAGAGGTACCTGTTGGCTTCTGATCCGAGGTTCCATTTAAGAGTTGGAAATTTGTATGAGAGGCTAATAATAATTAAGATAAATTGCTATGCAAGTATTCTTCATGGATGATCACCAACTGTTCTGCTACCTGCATGGGGAACAAACACACACACACACACAGGCATATATACCTCAGATAACAGTTCAGATCTTCTGGCACAATAACAGTTCGTCAATTGTAATAATTAATTAATCATAATCCAGCACAATCAAGATACTTTGTTCGAACGGAATGATGGTATAGATACATTAGGCCAGGTAGTATTCTTATAACCAAAAATCTATAGGTGCAATTATTAGTACTCATGGATAGATATCATAGGCCTCTTGATGGCCCTGGTGTCATGTTAGGTGTATATACTTGTCCATACATATAACCCAAATATTAATTAATTCTGAAGGGAATTGAAGACGATATGTATAATAAGGCTAAATAAAGGAACGGGTTTACGTAATTAAGGAATGTTAATTAAAAGAACACCTCTTCGATGCTGCCATCTTCTATATCGGTGTTGAAGGTGAGCAACATGGATTCGTGGAGCAGATTTTCTAAATCCTCAACACGAACAGGTGCTGCAATTATATATATATATATATACGTAGTATATATGAATTATTCAGATGTATAGGAAAAGAAGGAATGGAAATTGAATTAAAGGATTGGAGATGATGAGAGAAGAGAGGAGACCGGTGGATTTGGAGAGGGAAGAGAAGAGATCAGAAGCGAGACGGTGGAATTTGTGGTGGGAATCGGAGCCACCCCACTGGTTGTGCACCGCCTGCTGAAGCCCATTCCATCGTTGCAGGACCAGCATTATGCCTTCCTCCAACTTACTGTTTTTCCCTTCACCTCCTCTCTTCCCTGATCCCATTTTCAGCACAACCACAAACCTCAGAGATCTCTCCCCCACAAACACACACACAATCCCTAATGCCGACGGACATACAAGAAAGACATAGCTTTTAATTTGTTGCATGGCCTGGGAAAGCAAAAGGAAAAGGAGCCACGACATTACCATACACACACAACCTATATATATTATAACCCACTTATGCCAATACCGTATATATGTACTGCTATAATATATTATATTCGCAATTTAATTAACATAACTTAGCATGCATGGCATGTATTTATCTTATATATAAGACTTAACTTTTTTAGAGACATTAAAAAAAACTGAATACCTTAATTAATAATATGTTATGTTATAGTATATCATTAGTTTATAGAGGAGTTTATAAATCGGATAAATTAATTTTGTATAAATACTTTAAAATAAAATAATTTATTTAATTTCTTCCCTCTAAAAAAATCAACTAGTTATTATATGACAAAATAGAAAATAATTTAATATCCTTAATACGGGTTTGTATTTAAATTTGGCTTCGAATGAGCGGAATTACTTGCATTTTGGCGTGCTCGTGGTGACACGTGTAACATTTCCATTGTAAGTGTCACTACAGGAATTCGCCGTGTGTCACCTTGATGGCACTTGTTTTCTCTTGCCTGATTCCCATGGCGACACGTGTTTTGTTACTTTTTTTTATTTAAATCTCTTTAGCTCAAGTCCAACCCTCCAAGGCATCGAAAACGTTCATGTACGTAGCAATTCAATCTCTTCTTCAATCATAAATCCGAGAAAATGAGCCAGGAACAGCCGAGGCGCGATCAAGGAGGTCAACACCCCATCAAATATGGCGACGTCTTTCACGTCTCCGGTGAACTGGCTGACAAGCCCGTCGCACCGTTGGATGCTGCCATGATGCAGAGCGCTGAAACAAGAGTGTTCGGACAAACCCAGTCCGGAGGACCCGCTGCGGTTATGCAGTCAGCTGCCACGCAAAACGAACGCTCGGGCCTCGTCGGCCATAAGGAAGTCAATGATGTCACCGGTGACCTTGGCGTCACCGTTGCGGAGGCTCTAGCTCCCAGAAGACGCATTGTAACTGAATCAGTTGCCGGACAGGTTAATTTATCTTTCAACTGTTTTTTCGTTTTTAAATTATATTGAAAACGACAAATTTCGTACCCATATAGTTTAAACTTGTAGTTTGAAATGAGTCAACAACAGAATTAATCCCTGTGAACCTCTTTATTTTCTAAGGTCGTGGGGAAGTATGTTGAACCGACGCCGTTTCAAGCGGGTGTGGCGGGGATAATCCAAGAGAGTGCAGTGACGATAGGGGAGGCACTGGAAGCCGCGGCTGGGACGGTGGGCGAAAAGCCGGTGGAACAGAGCGATGCCGCAGCAATACAGGCGGCGGAAGTGAGAGCAACTGGATGCAACATGGTATCACCGGGCGGGCTGGCAGCGATGGCGCAGTCGGCGGCAGCATATAATGCTGGATGTGGTCGTGAGGAGGACAAGGCGAAGCTGAGCGACGTGCTGAGGGGTGCAACGGTGAAGCTGGCGGCGGATAAAGCGGCAACTCAGGAGGACGCAGAAGGTGTGGCGAATGCAGAAATGAGGAACAATCCAAACTCCGGGATAAGAACTCCCGGAGGCGTAGCGGCTTCGGTGGCCGCAGCGGCCAGGCTCAACGAGAACGTTGACATGTAAACAAAAAGCAAAAGGGGATTAAGTTAAGAAGTTAATGAAGGTTAGGGAGTTAATTATAGATGGTGTGTGTGTGTGTGTGTGTACACACACACTAATGTAGTGAGATGA
>JBAGKO010000017.1:10506635-10517973 GCA_037177275.1 Acacia concinna
TGTGTGTGTGTGTGTGTGTGTGTACACACTAATGTAGTGAGATGATGAAATGGGTGAGGAGGGGGAGAGAGAGAGATTCCATGAGAGTGGGAGGAGAGAGCACATGGGGGGAACAGAGTAGAGAGTACAGAGGACAAAGGAAGGAGGGGTCACTACAAAACTGGGCCTCTCCCATCCTTATTTCTTTTGTCTTCTTTTACAAGTCTTAAATTGCCCTATAGTGTCTTCGATTGAGAATTTGCTTCCTTATGTCTATGATCTCTTCATCAGTTCTAGCCACTTTTAAAGATGTGTGTCCCATTGGTGCATCTCTAGCTTTAATTACCCCTATTTTTCATTATCTTTATGAATATTATGTTTTTCACCCTAAAAATACGCTAGCTAAAAATTAACAGATATTTTCCCACAAAAACCTTGACCACAGTTCTGAGCTCTGAGGTAACCGATTATAGTCATAGCTGCACCTGAATTGAAAAAGAAACACAGCACAGCACCCCATTTTGTCTTTCTTTCTCAACCTCACACGTGCTGTGATGATATGATACATTATTGGATTGCAAACGTTTTTATTCAATAAATAAAATTACGGGAAACATAGTGCAAATTTTATCGCTAAATGAAAGAACTATAAAGTCAAAAAGAAATAAATAAGAAGTGTGGTTTATAGTCGTATGCCAGCTTAATTCTCCACATCTGACTTCTGTTTAGTGTTTACTTAGTGGTTTATAGTCATATGCCAGCTTAATTCTTCATCTCACTGTTTCCTTTTATATATATATATATTATCCACCGCCTGTAGCCTGAGAAATATGAAAAATCTCGTTCGCTTAGTTACATGAAAACTCTCATACATTGTTAGTTTTTCTTAAAAAAAAGTATATATGTAATTAAGTGCAAAATGCATGATCCAAAAAGAAGTAACTTATTAAACTAAATAAATCCCACTTAATATCCTGATGTAGGTAGACAAAACGCAAGAGTAGAGAACAACCACTCTATGTAATATAATTAGTATTAGACCCCAACTTTCACTTGCCCCCCCTCTCTCTCTACCCGAATCTGTCCAACATGTTCTCCAAGCACTTTCATCTCTGTTTCTTCAAGCTCAAGTGCCCCACCGCCACCGCCACCGCCACCCCACCCCATCCAAAACAGTCCTCCTCATCTTCTCCATCTCCTTCTTCCACCTCCACCTTCCTCTTCTCCGACGACTTCTCATCCTCTTCCGACTCCGACGCCTGCGACCCTTCCCCACCGGACTTCTCTTCCCTTTTCGCCTCCCATCGCTTCTTCTTCTCCTCCCCCGGCCTTTCCAACTCCATCATCGAGTCCCCGGACACTCGTCCCACCACCACCACCAACAACAACAAAAACAACAACCACAGCCGTAGCAACTCGACGCCATCAACGTTATTACCCAGAGGCGTCCGAGTCCCCAAGTACTCCGCCGATCCATACGTCGATTTCCGCCGTTCCATGCAAGAGATGATCGAATCCAGGGAACTGGTGGACGTCACAAGAGACTGGGATTATCTTCACGACCTCCTTCTATGCTATCTCACTCTCAACCATCCTCATAATCACAGGTACATCGTTCGAGCTTTCACTGACCTCATCGTCCATCTCTTGTCCTCGCCACCTTCCCCTTCCTCACTACCGGAAACCACCACCACCCAAGAACCACCCCCACAGTAATTTCTTTTTTCTTTTCCGTGTGCTTGTACAATTATTGTAAAAGTATTTTTTCCCTTTTTCTATCACTGCAATGAATGCTCTCGAGTTATAGATATGCTAGAGTTAAATGCCTTTATCAGGACCTTGATTATCCCAGAAAAGTGTCAATTCCACTACCCCAGTTTGGTACGTATATTTAGGATCATATTCTAAATGTTTTTGGAGCCCTGAACTAGATTGTAGATTCTATCCCTTGGATAACATATAACTTTGCTTTGATTTGATGATTAAAATATGGTATAACATTTTCCAAGAAAGAAATGGAGTGGCGGTTGTGAAGGCCGTTGTGATGTTTTACATCGGACTCTGTTTCCCCTCCTTTTAATATGTACATAGTTTGCTTAGTGTTTTGTGAAGCGGTATTGAGATCCAGCGCTTAAGACAAAAGCAGAATTGTATCTTGAAGATCACAGTTTCGCATAACCAAGAAGGCTTTGTATAGGAGAGAATTAAAGACATCGGTAATATATAATGTCTCGATGGTATTTATTCTATAATTATCACTTTGTTATGTTATGTATATGCCAACAAAAATACATGTAACACTAGTGTTTCTGGGTTTTCTCATCGATTGGTATGACGAGAAAACAAAGGGAGGGAAATAAAAAGAGTCGGAATGATTATGAGGGGAATAAATTGAGACTGAGAGAGAGGGGGACAAAGGAGAGGTGGTTTATCGTCCTTGCATATTGTTGTGTGGTCCTAGAATGGTAGTAATAATAGCATGATGATCAGCTTTTTTTATGTCACAAAACTCCACGACGAGCAATTAATTAGTATGCGTGTGTGAAGAAGCAGCAAAGTACAATGATTGGCTTTGTTTCTCCGGCAACTTGTCCCTATAATACCAGGATAGGATTTGTTCATATGGTTACTACTAGACCGTTGGTGGGAAATACTAGAACGAAGCAAACAAACTAGTAATTAGTTGTGATTTTCTATAAAATACGACATGCACATACATAGGATTTGTAATAAATAATAACCTGAATTTTTATACGGCCTAAATTATAGTATTAATTGATGTCTAAATCATAGCGAGCCAAAGCAACACTTCTTCAAGAGACATTTTTTGAAGTTTTTAGAGTATGCATGCAGTATGTTGCTCTTTTTTGCAATGGTTGTACACATTTCTTTTGAGAATGATCGTCTTCAGAAAATGTAATGAACTGGGGTACGTATATATAGATGTGTAAGAAGGATCCGGAAATCAAGCTTTGGGTGGGTCCAGTGGTGGGTGGGGTGTCAGTGTCCGTGTCAGGTCCGAAATCCCCAGATGGCCTCCAAAATGCCTAACACAGGATATATATCGTCGAAGAACTCAATTCATGTGCCTTGAGGGGATTAGTTTGAAGCGACATGCACGGGATTTTAATTACTAATTAATTAATTAATTAATTCAAGTTTATATAGGGGACAAGCAAAGCTGAGAGGATCCAAGGTGTGTTTCGGCAGCCCCATATATATAAGAGGCCGGAATTAATTAGTGATTAATTAAAGTTAATTTTGTTGGTTTTGGTGAGGTTAATATATTAACACCGAACTGTTTGTCGCTACACAAAAGAGAAATTATTATTTGTCAGTGTTCGTTTGGACAAAGACTCTCATTAGCATTGGTTTTAGGGAGGCGTGGCTATATATATAATTAGTTAATTACTAGTATTAACCAGCCATCTATTCGTGGAACTACTACCATAGTTCTCCTTTGGACTATTAATAACATGTATCTACGATAACAATATACATATATATATATATGATAATAATACAGTGCGCGCATGATTGAGACAACAGTGACTTAAATATTATTATTCTTAGTCTCAATTAAATTAAACGATACTCTGATGATAGGGAGGTGGTTCATTGAAAATTAGAATGAATGATGATAATATGAAAAAGCTAGATTTATAAGAAAAGCACCAGTCTGCTAACTACTACTATTTGGCCAAAAGAAAGTGTAATGCCATAGTACTTCACACTTTCACTATCAATGGGACTACCACACCGGTGACTTGAATAATTACTCCCTCTGATTTTTAATATAACATATATAATTGAAATTTTTAAAGGGATTAATGAAGCTGAATAAATTACTTCTTAATCATGACATATGGTAGTATCATGTATTAATAGAATATACATTAGTTTATAAGTTTGACGGATTAATTTAAAGAAAAATTATAAAAATAAATACTTTAAAATGATTTATCTAAATTTCTTGATCTTTCAAAAAGAAAATTAAAGTTAATTGTGTTGTATATTAAAAAAAAGAGAAAGTAATAATAATAATTGTTAGTTATACTGATTCCATTTGTTTTCCCTGAATGCATGTTGATTATTAATTAAAAGAGGAAGAAGAAATGTATAGGTGAACATTCATCGCCATACTGGACGATAGATAAAGATAGAGTTAATTATATCATCTTTTACATTTACATTAATTACATGCATGTACATTTCAAAAAATTAAATTATGGTATTAAAAATCATCAAATATGTCTCCTACTTTTTCCTTCAACGTTTTTTCTTTTTTCTTTTTGGTCTCAGGCGGCTAATAGTGTGATAAAGCTTAACTATTAGAGGGCTTAACTATTAGAGGGACTTGCATGTAAATTTTTTATTGAAACAGATTTAGACATAGAGATCCTGACCAAATAAAGATGGAAAAGATGCATTCCGGCAATTTATTCAAAAAAAAAAAAAAGTCATAATAAACATGGATATATATACATTTCAGAAAATAAAACACGGAAACTCAAATAAAAGGGTTGGACGGGATTTGACACCTTGTCCCCCAAATAATTGAAAAACAATATTGCGAATTTGGAAAACCTAGAAAAAGACAACAAATCCAATTATGAAGGTGATCATCATCAGCCATCACATCCTAGCTATATATATATATTATATATCATCCCAATATACTTAAGGCTCAATTAATTTTTTAAAAAATATTAAGAAAGTTAATTATATTATTTTAAAATATTATAATTTATAATTTTTCTCTAAAATGTTTTGTTTGACTTATGAATTAATATACTATCTTTGTTCCTATTTTTAAGACCACATTGACCATTTTAGAGAATAATAAGAAAATTCAAAAAAAACTAATTACATTAGTTTAAGATATTAAAATTTGTTGTTTTTCTTCAAATTATATTATTTAATACTATCATATGTAATAAAACACAACATATGATAGTATTAAATAATATAATTAGTTTTTTTAAGATTTTTTTAAGATTCTCTAAAAAAGTCAACGAGATCTTATAAATATGAACGGATGGAGTATAATACAATAAAATATAACATATTATATGAATAAACAACTTATTTTGCTTTATTAACTTTTTTAAAATAAGTCCACTAGACCTTATAATTAAGATCGGATAAAGTATATGTTTATTATTTCTGCCCATTTAAACACGTTTTTTAAATTGTATACCTGGCATGCTTAATATTTTCCCTAATTAAATTTATATATATATATTCAACATACAACAATTCAATTCTTCTGCAAGTCGATGACAAGATGCAACATTTCACTTTTTGGGACTCTTACTTTATCGTACAATAGCCTTTAGATTTTTTTTGGCCTCTAACTAACTTCATAATTCTTCTAAAATAACATACTAATTTTTCCAAACCCCTTTCTAGAACATCGAGGTCCCAAAATATCTGTTATGGCCACAAACCCGGTCTGGCCAAAATATTCACAAATCCCATAAATTTTCTTCGGACCTCTAAAAATTATTCTGATAACTCTATATTGTTCTGGATGCCATATACTTTATGAGAGACCATTTATGGAAGCTTTCAGGGACCTCGGACCTGTCCGCATTTTGACCTGAAACTTTGTGAAACTTTTTCTCTTTACACATAGGTCCTTCCCCGAGTTTCAGCTCAATTGTTGTGAGATATTTTAATCCTCTACAGACTAAGACCATTGGCTCATCCAGAATACCCCATCTAAACCCCAAAAAATATCAAGATACGACCTGTGGTTAGGCCCAAAAATATTATTTTAACCAAAAGACCCATTTTTCAACCTATAAAAATTTCAGAATATTACATAAGACATCTAACACATGATAGTTTTTACATTCTTTATACGTAATAAATTAAAAAAGTGAAGCAAACTTCAATCAGATCTGGCACTCAATTAAAGATAATTACGATTAATTAATCTATCAAAGATAGAGATGATTAATATAAATTCATTGAAGTAGCATATACTCCATGTTAAAGGGGAAAAGATCTTAATTAACAACTACACTGATAGATTCCTTTCACCTATATAGATACAGGAGAAGGCCAAAAGCATAATATTATGGATGGATCATCAACTTGTTAATTTTTTTTTTTTTATATAGATAGATATCGGGAATGGGTGATTTACCCGTGAATTTGAAGAACAATTATTTCTTTATACACGCACAGACTTACAGCCGATAGGCACTGTTGTTGTCAGCACCCAAAACGACAACAAGCAGCATTACATTTGCATGCTTCCTTTTCTCTACAGTGTATGCTTTTAATTTCCTGTTTGTCACCATGCTCTGACTATTTATATATTTGTCATGACACTACTATAAAAAAAATAATTCCTATAGCACTTAAGCGCCACATTAAGTGACTAGGCCCCACAGTAATTGTAATATTTTTTTTTTAAAAAAATAGCCTTTTAAGTGAGGAAGCACATAGGAAGAGGGTGGTTCCATTTTAGGTGGCACCTAAAAGTATTTTTGTTTAAAAAAAAATCCTTTAGAATTCTATGTTTTTTTTATCCATAACAATTTAAATCTAAATTTGAGAATCGTATTTACCGAACAAAAATGAATATGCAAACAAATTAAATTTTAATAAAATGTAACTCAAACATAAAATACAATACAAACAAAAAACTAATCAATAACACTTATTGATTATTGAAAATCAAGTAGAGATTTAAATTTCAATTTAACACAAAACCTAAAAAAATATTAAAAATTGATTAAAAAATATTTTATGGAACAAGAGAACAATCAGTATATAACAACAAGAAGATAAACATGAGAATAGAGTTATAATAAGAAAAATATGAGAAGATTTTGTATAAGAAAACAAGCGAATAGGAAGAATAAGGAAAAAAAACAAAGGAGGAGCTGTTAGGTATACCTTTTTAGTGGAGACTAATAGGAAGAAAAAATAATAATGAATCTCAAAATTTAATGAAGGTAAAACAACTATATAAAGAAAGAGGGAAGATAAATGAAGAAGAAACTAAAAAAAGAAAGACAAAGTTAAAACAAGTGAAAGTTAAAAAAGAGACATAAAAGTAGAAATAAGCGAAGGAAACAAATTTTGCCATTGGGGATGCATTCTCTAAAAAAAACCCCAACAGGGGTGAAGTGACCACTTTGAGGGTCACTTTCCACCCCCAGAAAGGAGGCATAGGACACCCATTTTGGGGGCGTTCTCTGAGGGAGCGGCCCCACAAAGGGTGTCTTAGGATAGTGCCTCATGTGAGGATGAAACTTAAGTTGAATCTCACTTTCTCTTTTTTTTTTTTAATTAAAAAGTGTGTGTACATTAGTTTTAATTTTCTGTGGTTTTTTTTTAAAAAAAAAAAGTGTCACGTAAAGTGTTTAGTAACTATAACACTCCTTCTAAAAAGTGTCACATTTCTTACATTTTTTTAAAAAAAAGGAGTAAAAGCTTCTGTGTGTTTTTAAGAAGAGTGACAGTAGGTGTGTTAATTTTACCTCTTTTTGTAATAGTGTAATTTTATTATAATATCTCTCGTAAATTATGTAGTAAAATCTCAAAAGTAATCAAAAAGTTGTATTTCTCATATACAAACCATACATATTTATATAAGAAGGAGAGAGACAATATTATAAATAACCTGATTCTATGTTGATTCTATGCTAATATACATAATTAGATAATCTTTCTTGATTCTATGCTAATATACATAATTACATAATATTTCCTAATATAGTTCTAACATAAGATCCTAACAATAATATCTTACATAATCCTAACAGGCCTCCAATGCCTTGTAATGGATCTTTTGGGACATTAAACCTTTCTTCTTGAGCTTGGGCCTCCGTTTGCAAGCCTTACTCCATTAAAGCTCCATATTGATTCACATCATTCCCTCTCTCCTCAAAAGTATTTGTCCTTGAATCTTCACCTACATCAAAAGGAGATAAATTAGCCACATTATAGGTAGCACTAACGTTATACTCACTAGAAAAATCAATGTTGTAAGCATTGTCATTGATTCTTTCAAGCACTTGAAATGAACTATCTCCTCTTGGAGTTAATTTGGATTTCCTTTGAGCTGGAACTCTTTCTTTTCTCATATGCACCCACACCCAATCTTGAGGTTCAAAAAGAATACGCCTTCTTCCTTTGTTGGGCTTGGAGGTATATTGCTCATTTGTCTTTTTTCAATTTGTTGTTTCACATGGGCATGAAATTGTTGCACTACTTCAGATTTCTTTTGTCCATCTAGGCTTACTCTCTCATCAATAGGCAATGGTCATAAATCCAAAGGAGTTAGTGGAGTAAAACCATACACGATTTCAAAAGGATAATAATCAGAAGATGAATGCACACTCTTGTTTTAAGTAAATTAAATGAATGGCAAGCAATTTTCCCAATTTTTCAAGTTCTTTTGAATCACAATTATATGTAATTGAGACAAGGTTCTATTAACAACTTCAATTTGTCCATCAGTTTGGGATGACAATCAGTAGAAAATAACAATTTAGTAACAGGATTTCCCCACAAAACTCTTCAAAAATGACTCAATAATTTTGTATCCCTATCAGAAACAATGCTTTTAGGAACACCATGGAGTCTTACAATTTCTTTAAAGAATGAATTAGCAATATATGTGGCATCATTAGTTTTATAGCATGCAATGAAATGTGCCATTTTAGAAAACCTATCAACAACGATAAAATTCATTCCACTTTTTGACCTAGGTAAACCTAAAATAAAATCCATAGATATGTCAACCCAAGGTTCACTAGGCACAGATAAAGGAGTATACAAACCATTTGACAAAACTCTAAACTTAGCCTTTTTACATGTTATACATTTATCACAGATTCTTTCAGCATCATGCCTCATTTTTTGCCAAAAGAAGTGCTCATGCAAAATATCCAAAGTATTTTTCACATTAAAATGACCCATTAGACCTCCTCCATGTGCTTATCTCATGAGCAATTCACGTAATGAAGATTGAGAAACACATAATCTGTTTTTTTTAAACAAATATCCATCAATTCTGTAAAATTTATCAAATGCTTTCTTTTCACAAGCAAGAAACATTTTGGCAAAATCAGCATCATTCGCATACAACTCTTTGATATATTTAAAGCAAAGCAATTGAGTATTAAGAGAAGAAAGAAGAGTATATCTTCTTGACAATACATCAGCAACAACATTCTCTTTACCTTTTTTGTAGTTAATGACATATGGAAATGTCTCAATAAATTCCAGCCACCTTGTATGTCTCTTGTTCAGCTTACCTTGCCCTTTAATATGCTTCAAGGATTGATGATTAGTGTGATTAAAAACTGTTTTGGCCAAAGATAATGTTGCCAATTCTCCAATGCTCTTTTGAGTGCATAGAGCTCTTTGTCATATGTTAGATACTTCAGGGCTGCTCCATTTAGCTTTTCACTAAAATAAGCAATTGGTTTTCCTTCCTACATTAAAACAGCTCCTATCCCAACTCTAGATGCATCACATTCAATCTCAAAAGTTTTGTTAAAGTTATGCAATCCTAACACAGGTGTAGAACAAAATTTATCCTTAAGTTTAAGGAATGCATCATCTTGTGTTTTATCCCATTTAAAAAACCAACAGATTTCTTTTTAATGACTTCAATGAGTGGTGCAACAACTGTGCTAAAATCCTTCACAAAACACCTATAAAAACCAGCCACACCTCAAACTTCTCACCTCAACTACGCTTTTAGGAGTTGGCCAATTTTTTATAAAGCTCTTATCTTTTCCTCATCAACTTCTATCCCTTTAGCACTCACCACAAAACCAATGAACACAATTTTATCCATGCAAAAATCACACTTCTTCATATTTGCAAATAGTTTTTCTTTCTGCAAAGCATCAAGCACATAATACAAATGATTCAAATGTTCATCCATATTATTGATATAAATCAGAATATCATCAAAATAAACCACAACAAATTTTTTTGAACTTTCAGTTTTTTTCTCTTTTTCACTCCTCTTTTTGATGCTTCCCTCTCTCTTTTCTCATTTTCTAGATCACCCTTTTTCTTATCTTTCTCTCATTTCAACTTGAGTTGATCCTCATATACTTGCTTTGGAGTCAATGGTATAAGAGTAATGGGTCTTTTATTCATTACAAAGGAATATCTATTTTGTTAACACATCCTTCTTTTTCTATCAAACTCCCAAGGTCTTCCCAAAAGTATATGTGCAGCATGCATGAGAACATCACACAATATCTCATCACAATATTTGCCAAAAGATAAGGAAACAAGAACTTGCCTATCAACTTTAATTTCCCCACATCCATTAACCATTGCAACTTGTATGGTTGAGGGTGTTTAATGGTAGGCAAATTCAACTTCTCAACCAATGTAGTGCTTGCAACATTTGTGACACCCCTACCATCAATGATCAAACTACAAACCTTGTTATTAATGAGGCATCGAGTATGAAAAGGTTTTCCCTTTACTCATCCATCTCATCATCCTTAATGGCCCTTCTAACCACAAGGCATTCTCCTTCCACAGTGAGGTATTTAGGATGGTATTTTGGTGTGGACCAAGGGGGGAACCCTGATTTTTTTTTAGGCATAAATGAGGTATTTGGGATGGACAAAGGGCCTTAGTCTGTAGAGGATTGAGAAAGGACCTATGTGCAAAAAGTAAAAATTCAGCAAAGTTAGAGGGTGAATTTTGAACAGGTCCGAGAGCCCAAAAAATACCCAGAAAATGTTTAAGAGCATCCAGAACATCATGGGATGGGATAGTCAGAATGATTTTTAAAGGCCATATGAATTTTTGGTGAATTTAAGAATATTTTATTAATTTTTGTCAGATCAGGTTTTTGACCATAAATTAATTATATCATATATCTAAAGGCCTAGTTGTTTTGGACTGGGATTGGGGAAAATTAGTATAATATTTTAGAGGAATTATAAGATTTAGTGGAGGTCAACAAGTGTAATGCCTCTCATTTACCAACCTTTATCACTCAAATAGAAGCAATTGGAATCACTTACATTGGCCATATTAGTTAAAAACCCCAACTAGATTTTTTTTGATAGTGAAAGGAAGATAAATGCTCAAATACTTAGTATTTGAGCCATCTACATCAATTACATTCTCATAATCCTTCAAAGCCAAATGATGAATTCTTACTGGTAGTTCCATCAACACAAGCAAGTCCACAACCATCTCCCATGCCTCCTTCGCAAGAGCATATGCTACTATATTCACCTCTCTTCTACATTGTAACAGCTCCACACTCCAGTCTATCCACATCATTGCTACAATCTCTGTTAGAATCCCGACATCTGGATGCGAAGAGGAGATTGATTTTGGAAAAGATAAA
>JBAGKO010000017.1:10518073-10528826 GCA_037177275.1 Acacia concinna
AGAAGGAATAAAATATATATAAAAAATACACTGAAATAATAAATATTAGATATGTATCCGTCACAAATTACATTATTTACAAACGAAATGAAAGTAATTTAAAACAAAAATTTCAAACAAATAATATTATAAATAAATTAAATAAAATATTAAATAAGTAAAAAAAACAAGTACAATATACCAAAATTTAAAATAAAACAAATAAAAATATAAGAAGGAATAAAATATATATAAAAAGTACACTCAAATACAATACAAACTAAATAAATAGAATAAACATATTATTATAGTAAAATACAAAAATTACCACTCACAAAGATAAAATAAATATAAATAACAAATAAATGTACTAATAAATACATTTAAAAAGAAAATAAAGTAAAGAAAAGAAATGAAATATGAAATCTAACTTGACTGTAGTAGATGTAAATGAATTCAGGTAGTGCCTCAGAATTGTAGAAATTCTTCGAACTCGTTCTGAGGGATAAAAATTAGCGAAATGTTCCAATGAAATCAAAGGGGTATTTATAGAGGGTTGAGACTCAGTCATTTATAGCAGTTAACACTAAAAAATGTAAACCATCTTGTATTTCGTGTGCATTTTGTAGCGGTTCTTTAGAACCGGTACAAATTTCATGACCTTTTGAATTTTGTAGCGGTTTTTCTTAAAAAACGCTACAAAAATGACGTGCATTGCTACAAATTGCATGACGGTTCGACCTTTGTAGCGGTTTTTAATAAAAATCGCTATAAAATCACTGTCACAAAATGTCACACCAGCTTTACGTCACATGGTGCTAGTATTTATAGCGATTTTTACCTAAAACCGCTATAAATATTCACTGCCATAAATGTCGCGCCAGCTTCGCGCCATATGGCGCCAAGTTGGCACCAGTATTTATAGCGGTTTTTCAGGATAACCGCTATAAATATTCACTATGCAACAAATTTATAGCGGTTTTTGTTAACATCATTACAAATTTTGAACTTTGTAGCGATTTTAAATAATCGCTACAAAAGACCCTTTTTTAGTATGGTTATATACAATTTGAGAACTTGAGTAAATAAATATAAGGAATTTAACATAAGTATTTTCTTTTTTAAAAAATCCTTAGCTAACACATATTATGCAATTTTTTTTTGCCTAAAATGTACTCCCTCTGGTCGAAGCCTCAATTAATTTTTTTGAGATAATCGTAAGAAAATTAATTATATTGTTTTAAAACATTAAAATTTATCATTTTTTATCAAACTATGTTGTTTAATTTATAACTAATATATAATATAATAAAGTATAACATATTATATTATCAATAATATAATTAGTTTTTTTAAAATTCTTTAAAAAAAATAATTAGAACTTATAATTAAAAAATAGGAGTAATGTGTAATTTATTTTGTAATTTTTTTGGCCGGAATTGCATTCCCCTTTAAAAATCGCGAACAAAATTCCGCGAAATATCTGAAATTGTCAAATTGCTTACCAGTTCGGATTTCGGAAGGCCTTCATATCTTCTTCTGTTATCCGAAATCGGGGCGGAGGTTGCCAGCTATGACGCTCCATGCTTTCCGACAATTGCCCGTCGCATCCCTTTTCCAAACACCCACCAGACCCATATTCACTAACACCGATCCTCTTATTCGGATCCCTTCTTTCCTTCTTCATCGATCTCGTCCAATCGGAATCACTGTCTTCCCGGAGCGGCGGCGGCGGATGCCGTTGCTCCGTGTTGTTGAGGAGAGCCAAGAGAGTTCCGAGCCGGAGCCCTCGGGTGCTAATCAAACCCTAGCGGAATCAGAGGAGCAAAAACCATCAACATCTCAGCCCGGCCCCGCTGATAACAACGTCGAGCTATCGGACCTGGCGTCGGAATTGAAGAAAGCAATGCAAGATAGGAGGGAGAAGGAAGAGGAAAACCTGTGGAGTGGAGTGGCGGAAGAGATTAGGGAGATAGAGTGGCCGGCGTTTGGCAAGGTTTTGGGCACCACCGGTGTTGTGCTTAGTGTCATTCTGGGGTCGAGTGTCGTTTTGCTGACGGTAAATGCCATCTTGGCCGAGCTTTCTGATCGTGTGTTTGCAGGCAGAGGAGTTCAAGATTTCTTCAGCTGAACAAGAGATGGGTGGTTGGTTGGTCATCCAATTATGAAGAGGTTCAGTTCATTCAAAAATCACAAAGGAAGAGTGAAGGAGTAGAAGACGAAAGATAACTGTCGGCTGGATATCTCTTAACTATCCCACTAAGCTGAAGTTTTTGTTGTTAATTGTATTTGTGAACCTTCAATAGAAGTTTAGTGAGCCGAGAGATGGTAAGTCATGTGATTCATTTACGGAGGGATTTGGAGCGCGACCTATCCAATGAAACAAGAGTAGAGTAGTTTATATTGAAATATTTTGATTGAATATCTCTACACTCCTTTAAATGTTGAAGTTTAAGCAGAAAGTAGAGGTTCTGATTCCGGCATACTGAGAAAGAAGTAATTGCCTATTTCTTCCTTCTTTTGTGCAATTTGACTGAACTCGAGGGGAAATATTTTGATCGTATATTGTGGTTCCTCATGTATTGGTAGCTCTCTCACTTGTACCCACCATCCAAGCTGTTTTAAGTAGCCTATATATAAAGTCTGTGTCCAAATTTTAGTAGCTTAGATTGAATAGAGCATTGGTGTTTATAGAATCGAAAGTTCATAATCCTGGGACAAATGATACCTCGGAGCAAGGGTTAGTGTAATCCTTTGTTCTGTGGATATCTTCAGCTGGACATTATCTTCTTATACTCGGTGCTTTTCAATGGCACAATCACTGGATAGCCCGCCCCATCGATGTCTCTCTAGAGGCCTACTTATTTTCTGGTTAAAAGACCTTGGTTGATGGTCATACTCTTTGGATTTATGCACCAAATATTGGCCCTTTAATTATACTAAAACCATTCAGTTCAGTTATCTCTAAGGTTGGAATGAGGCAAAGTAGAGCCTTGCTTAATTAATTGTTTGGTTCGACTCTGTCAGAACTCCAGTGTGATTATAAGGACATGTGGTCAAAATATTTGCAATGGAATTTGTATTCTGCCTCGAGGAACTAGAGGTGGAAAAACAGGGGATGGTAGTGATTTGGGGTTATCAATCAAGTAACTTTTGAGGGCAAACTATTTTAGCCAGTTCAAGCACAATTTTTCTTTAATTTAAATCAATCTCCTAATGTATATATAATTTAAAATGAAACCATTAAACAAGTCCTTTCACATTATTATTATTTTTTTAATCAAAGACAATAAAATTATGACGCCTAAAGTTATTGGGCTACAGCTTTTCTGAGGATTTTTATTTCAGAATTACAACCATCACCTCAGGAGAGCCACCTGATTTGTACCATATCAAATGCAGATTTTAGGGATCAAAAGTCATGTTTTCACAGTCCTCTCTACGAGAGTCAAACAGCTCAGACGACAGGTATCTCTCACCACAGCTCGGAAATATCACCTGCATCCGTATCAAACCCCACCATAAGTGCCAGAAAAATGCATGAACTCGTTGAGCCACAAATCTAAAAGCAGCATCATGCAAGTGAAATGAATCAATAAAATCAATTTATTAGAAAATCTACTATTTATAAATCTATTCACTTGCATCTTCAGTCAACTTGCTAAAATAAGCTTTCCAGCCATTTCTGGTCTTTCTGCTATCTTCATTGCGGCGGCGGCGGCGGCGGCTGCTGCAGCTCCAGATGATATTCCCACCTACAGCAATACCCAACGAGGTTCAGTGAACACAAATATTTAAAAGGAAAACAAGTTGAATAGGAAAAACGCACAATAATATAGCCCTAAAGGACTGCTTTAAGCTCACTTCTTGCAGGTTTTAGATTTGTCGTCCTTTCGAATAGGCCTTCTTCCACTGCAAGAAGCTTTGCAGTCTCTATAGCTTCATCGCTTGATACCTGCCAAATCACATGACATATCTCAAGTTTAACAAATCACATACTGCTCCCAGCTTTTCCAAACCAAGAATTCAGCAATAGGGTCATCTTCCTTTCTTTTTCCTTTTTTTTCCATTTTGATCTTATAAGACTAAATTTAGAAGGGAGAACGACAGCGTGAGTCCGAATGGATTTAATTTCAATTCAGGAGCAAGCTCCTTGAACAATTTGACACCAATGGGAAAAGCTTGATTAGTACAACAACCAGCTTTGCTTAAGCCAATATTGCCTCAATAGTTACAAAGAGGAGAAAAAAAGGGTCACAGTATCAAATCCATGTTTATAAATTGAAGGTGTATTGAGCAACATAAGCGTAGTTCACAAGTTGCAAAAACAAACTTGAACAACTCCGTCGACAAGACTGACATCCAGCACCGCAGGCCAGCGCCAATACCTTGAACTTAGTTGTGGGCCAATACCTTGAACTTAGTTGTGGGTCTAGTCGAAACGCTGGTGTAAACCTAGTCATTCAACAAAGCAAATTTCAATTTTGGTCCTTGTGTTCAACTAAAGAGGGGTCAGACTCTCTTACAACATAAAGAGGATTGTCACTTAGTTGTGGGTCTAGTCGAAACGCTGGAGTAGTTATTTTCACTTTAAGATGTTTATATTAATGCCGGATGATAATTGATATTTCGCCTTATCCAACATTAGTATTGCTTAAGAGAAACGAAGATTAAAAAACAAAACAAGACAAATTTCAAATAAGTTAAAGTCTCAAGCTGACGAGCTTGAGACTTTAATGTTCTATTAGGATAAAACAGCTAATGGAATAAAATTTTCCTGAGGAAAAAAAAAGGATTTTTTTTTTTTAAGTTAGGGGAAAAAAGAATAGTCCAAGAGTCAACGTGTTCAAGCGACCAAGGTGGTGTTAAAAATTCAAAAGAATAAATATGTTGATTGTTTATTAATCAGGTAAACCAAATAGTATAGTTAAGTATGATATAAGGAAACCCCCTCCAGCGTAAAGGTTACGACTAGAAATGGGGTTCAATTGAAAAGTATTTCTAGGAAATCAATTTAAACAGAACAATATACCCTAATCCTATGCCATACAGTTACCCAGATATTACGCCATCAAAATTCAAAAGCAACATGCAAGGAAATATTATTATGGTTTGTTGTATGTGATGGGATATTAAGAAAAAGAAGAGAAAAATATATAATTAATTAAGAGATAAAAATGAAGAAAGTGTATTAAATTTTTAGACCAATATAGAGTAAATTGTAAGTTAAAAACTGTATTAGTATTTTTTTGAAAAATAAGTATGCAAAACCGAAAAGGTAAAAGAGAATGGCCTATGATCTAGACTGAAGTGCGTTCTGGTTCAGGAATGAGAAGGGCAATTTTGAAGAATAATCAATTTAAGAATAGAGAGGACAGCGTGATTATGATTGTGACTGTGGTGTGGAAAAAGAAGATATAAGGGATATTATTGTTTGGGGGAAATATGTTGATATTTATTATTTACGAAGCCTAAACCAAATGGATTTGCAGTTTGAAGGGGGTAGTGTTTGGGAATCACAAAACTGTTGTTTCATAAGCCTTTTTCTATAAATTAAAATAAAATTTATTTTATATATTTATCTCGTAAATTGTAAAAAATATTTTAAAAATTAATCCAAACGAACACTTGTATTCGGATGGATTTTTGTTAGTTTCAGGTATTCGAGCAATTGACTGCTGTGTACTCGGGGGTGGCCCACTTCCACTAGGGATATTCGGCGCTTTTTGTGGATTTTAGTTAAACTAGTATAACCCTGCACCAATTCAGCTGAGCGCTTGGTGGTGCACTTAACTTGTACTAATTATAAACATAGTAAAACTCAGTGAATTTACCTATTAAGTTTATCGATTTTACAGTACAAAATTATGTAAACTCGCTATTGAAGTTATATTATTTTATTCGATTTAATCATGTTCAATGCCGTTATATATAAATTTCACATAAATTTCTTTATTGAATATGATAAATTATATATGTTGATGATTTAATTTCAATTATTTATTTTTAAAATATATTAAAAGTAAATTATTATCTATATTATATATTTTTAATATCTATTAATTAAAATAAACTCTTACAAGTTTATGGTTTGAATTTACATGACACAAGTTTACTTAATAACTTTGCCAACACCTATATATACTATCTAATTATTTGAAGTTACATTATAAATTATGAATATTTTACTTTTTTTGACAGTAATTATGAATACTTTACTTAGATTATTAAAAGACAGCCTAAAATATAAGGATCTGATAGTCTGGTAAAGTACGATGTATACAACTTTACTTCGGAGAGGTAAGGATGTAGGAAGAAAGAATTAAAGTAAAATAACTCAGAAATAAAAAAAAATTCTACTTAAATACCACATAAAATTTAAAAATTTAGAAAGGCTGTATAAAATTTTAAAAAGTCAGAAAGGTCATAAGAGGAATCTGAGTTTTATAATTTTCACTGAAAAGGCTAAAATTTCCCCTATAATATAAAGTTTATGAATTTTGTTACTATTTTAGTTATTCCCTTCACAAGAGTTATGCAATAATTAAAAAAAGTTAAAGTAATGTAATAATTAAAACAGAAAAATAAATGTCAAATATGATTACCGGCATAAACTGAAATTAAATAAAAATTATAACATCACAAATTTTCTTTCATTGCCACATTTATTTTGTTGCTGTTACAAGAAAAATAAGGCTATAACCAGCATTATTCAAACAGAATCAAACTGTCACAGACAATAAAATTATGACGCTACAAGTTTGGGGGCTTTTGGCTACAGTTTTTCAACCAAATTTTATTTCAGAATCATAACCACCACATCAGGAGAGCCCCCCGATTTGAACCAATATCAGAACTTGGTAGGTTCAAATCCAGATTTCATGGATCAAAAGTCATATTTTCAGCTTCCTCTCTGATAGACTCAAACAACACAGAAGACAGGTATCTCTCACCACAGCTCGGAAAGATCACCTGCATCCATATCAAAATATACATAAACTTACTGAGCCACCAGTCTGGATAGCAGAATCAAGCAAGTGAAATGAATCAATATATAAAATTTATGAATAGTGTGACTGTCAGGTCCCACATTTAGTTATGATAATGGTTAACATTAGATGAGTTATGGGTGTCAATATACTTTATCCATGAGCATATAGGAGGACCTCTGTAATTTATAAGTTTATTCACCAGAATTTTCAGTCAACTTACCACAATAAGCTTTCCAGCCATTTCTGGTCTTTTTGCGAGCTTAATTGCAGCAGCTGCTGCAGCACCAGATGATATTCCCACCTACAACAATACCCAACGAGCTTCGATGAACACAAATCTTTAAAAGTTAAAGAAGTTGAATAACAAGAAAGGTAAAGTAAAATAGCCCTAAAGGACTGCTTCAAGCTCATTAATGGCAGGTTTTAGAGGTTCAGAACTTACAAAAAGGCCTTCTTTCACCGCCAGAAGCTTTGCAGTCTCAATAGCTTCATCACTTGTGACCTGCCAAATCATCACGTATATTAAGTTTAACATATCACATACTGGTCCCACCTTCTCCAAACCAAAAATTCTGTAACAGGGTGACCTTTCTTTCTTTTTTCTTATTCCATTTTGATCTTAAAAGACAGAATTTAGAAGGGAGAATGACAGTTTGAGACCGAATGAATTTAGTTTCAATTCAGGGGCAAGGTCCTTAAATAATTTGACACCAATGGGATGAGCTTGATTAGTACAACAACCAGCTTTGCTCAAGTCAATATTGCTTCAATATTTCCAAAATGCAAAACAAAGGCCACCAGCATCAAGTCCATCTTTATAAATTGAAGGTGTATTGAGTTTGATTACATGAACTCTTGATCAACACAAGCACAGTTCAGAAGTTATTAAAACTTACTTGAATAACTTCATCGAGAAGACTGACATCCAGCACCGCAGGTATAAAACCAGCACCAATTCCTTGAATCTTGTGAGCACCTAGGATCCAACAAGGCAAATTCCACATTAACAACAGTTAAAGACTCAAGCTCTTCTACTCTCATTTTCTATTAGGAGCAAACAGCTAGTGGAATAAAACTTACCTGAGGGATAACCAAAAAAAAAAAAAACAAATCGAAACTCCTTATCGTCTAAAAGGATAACTATTAAATTGCAAATTATACAAAATAATCGCCCTAGAGTCGTTGTGGTCAAGTGACCAAGAATCAGTCTTAAACATTCAACAGAATAAATACATTCGCTGTTTGTTTAATAACAAAATGGACAGGTAAACCAAATAATATAGCTAAGTAGGACAAAAGGAAACACACTCTTTGCTAAAGGTTAGGAGCAGATATCACTTTTAATGGAATAATATACTCTAATCCCATGGACTGGATGTTATTCAACCAAATTCAAAAGCAACACGCAAAAGAAAATTACTATGGAAGAAAATTACCATGGTTTTTTGTATGTGATAGAATAGTAAAAAGTCAAATATCAACAAAGGAACAAAGGAGCATAATAAATTTTATAACTCACCAGGCTGTCCACCAGAGAGCACGGCACTTTCGGCAGGTTCAACACCATACAACTACATAAAGGTTGAAGGGAAACAATGAGAACACAAATTTTATCCTCTAATTTGTAAGAAATGGGTGAGCAGCCATTCTGCTATACATATCAATCATATAAACTAACCTTAATGTTGGGATTTTGTTCTCTAAGAAATGTCCCAGAACCTGTTATTGTGCCACCAGTACCTATCCCTGCTACAAATGCATCAATTCTCCCTTCAGTGGCTTTCCAAACCTCTGGGCCAGTGGTTTCATAATGTATCTGAAATAATATAAAAATATGTTAAACAATGTTTGTCAAGCATCCTTCAGAACCATTACAGAACTAATGCCTAGTTACCTTCGGATTGGCAGGATTTTCAAACTGTTGAAGCATGTAGGCATTAGGCGTCTTGGCAAATATCTCTTCACCTTTGTCAAATGCACCCTTTATTCCCTTTGCAGGGTCCGACAATACCAATTCAGCCCCTAAAGCTTTCATTACCATTCTTCTTTCAAGAGTATTTGAAGCAGGCATTACAACAATAAGCTTGTAGCCTTTTGCCGCTGCCATGAAGGCTAATCCAATGCCAGTATTACCACTTGTTACTTCAACGAGGACACTCTTCAGAAAAACCAAACACACATCCACAGAAAGGAATAGATGTCAACTCAAGAGATACATAAAGTGGCAGCATTTTGTTCCAACTGATACTATTCCAAGGCATACACTTCTATATTATAAGAAATTTGGCTTTTTGAAGCGCAGCCTTCGGGAGGGTTCTTTATCAAGGGATACCAACCTTTCCAGGTGTGATCAGACCTTTTTCCTCAGCATCAACAATCATACTATAACCGATCCTGCAAGTGATGTAGAAAACGATAGAATCAAGAACTCTATCAATCCCAGGAGCCTATGCTTATTTATAAAAATAAACAATAATGCTAGAAGAAACGTGAAACTACGATATCATATCCAGTTTAAAAAACTGAAGCCTGTACCTATCTTTAACGCTAGAGAGCGGCTCCATGAATTCTAGCTTGGCAGCTATCCGGCCCACACAGCCATCCACAACTTTATTAAGGTATACTACTGGGGTTTTGCCAACCAGCTAAACAAGCGGAAAAGCTATAAATAAATAAGGGGAAAAAGCCATGAAAGGGAAATCAGAGACATCAAAGTAGTGAAACCCACTTCTGTAACATCTTTGGCAATTCCAGAGAATTCCACTGCCATGGTGATAGCTTACTACGAAATCTGTAAAACAGAAAAAATATTAGCACCAACACACTTCTCAAAGATACCAGTAATATAAACTACCAAATGGAATTGAAAAGTTTCTGTTTTGTAAATATGGAAATTCTAAAGCTTCAGTTGTATTCGCGAATGCAGAAATAATAGGCCATGAAAATTCAAACTGACAAAACTTCAACCGAGTTCAGCCAATAGCATATGCTAAATCTCCAGAGTTGCTGTCCCCATGACGCCATCTATCTAGGGCACCAAAGAAAAAGGGACTAGTAGGGAACAAAAAGGGACCCCTTTCATAGGTACGGTAAAAATGACGGTAATTGAGAAAGCTTAGTACGAAACAGAAAATGAAGATTATAATTAATCGAAGATGAACAGAAGCCACCTTTCTAACCAAACCGCCGCGTCGCAGCCGATGAGAATGGACAACAATCTGGGTACGGCACCGTAAAGACCAGCTTAAACCTCTCCTACTGCTCATTACTGTATCTCTAACTCTCAAATATATAATTTTTCAACGATACGCTCTTTGTTTGTTTATTCTGAGAGAAGAACGTGACTCTATTTGGCTTCATAGTTTATAGTCAATAATGTACAAATCACATTGATACAGCTCATCTCTCTCCCTCTCTCTCTCTCTCTCTCCCCGATAAAATGATACAGCTCATCTTGATGATACATGAAACGATATGGCGCCGGCCATGAGGGAGGGAAAGAATAATATATAAAAAGTATAGATAAAAGTTATGTAAGAAAATTAATTATTAGTAAGTTACTCAAAATTGAGTTGTTATTATCAAGGTAAAAAAAATCAGACTAATCACGGAATGAGTTTAGGGTTTAGCGGACTATATTAAAATATTATAATTTTAATTGATAATTATAAAATAATACTTTTTTGGGAAAATGGCATCTAGGTTCCAAGGACCAAACTTAATTATAAAAAAGTCCCCTCAATAAGTTGCCTTACCATGAGGTCCCTAGGGACCTTTTTATA
>JBAGKO010000017.1:10532678-10543976 GCA_037177275.1 Acacia concinna
TCATGGTAAGGCAACTTATTGAGGGGACTTTTTTATAATTAAGTTTGGTCCTTGGGACCTAGATGCCATTTTCCCTACTTTTTTTTGCCAAAATAATTATAAAATAATACTATATATACATGAAAATTAAATAAATATATAAATATAATTTATAATAATAAAATAAGTGACAATATATTGATATATTTTTAGAATTTCATAAATAAAATAGAAAATTTAAAAAAATATAAGTATTTTTTTCTTTTTTTTCTTTGTTACTAAAACTAGTTGAACTGATTGATTTTCTAGACTAGTTTGACGCCCACCCCCAATTTTTTCCCATTTTGGACTAAATAAGGGGCTGGTTCCCAATTCAATCAGTCGAACCAGTTGATTAGGTCCAATTTTTGGTATCATGGCTATATTGATATTTATATCTTTTGAAAGGCTTATATAAGAGACACACAAAAGATGTTGTGCGTATTTGACTTTTTTTTATGAAACGTAATTATGTATTAATCAGTAAATGTACAATGCACAAAATAATGTGACAAAATACATACATCTCAAAAGAGGTATATAAGAAGATTCAAGTAAACCCTCCTAAAATGATTAAGGAGATTGATATGGGACTCTTTTAAGTAATTTAGAACAGACAGGAAAATGTATTGGTTGATCCACTATTTCTTGCTTTAAAATGAAGATCATGGCTTTTCTAAGTTCTGGCAATTGAAAGTGGAAGAACCCAACCTAAGCTTGTGGAACTATATTCCAATGATAATGCTCCTTATGATAAAAAAAAAAGTATTTGAATATGTATGTGGCATTGTGTCTTGTTCGAAGTGGGAACCTTGAAGATAACATTCCACCAAGGCAAACATGCAAAATGAATGTGATTCCATCCCACTAATTGTAAAATATGTTTCTCTAGAAACAGGGAGGTTGGGGTTGTTGCTTGCTCTTGCTCGAGCGGAGGTAATTACTTGTTGTGGATATATATAATTCCCTACATAGTAAATTTGATTGCGAGTATACTATAAAAATTTTAGTACTTGAAAGGGAAGCAAAGTCAGAAAATCACTAAGATATTTGTAATTTGATAGCCATGAAACTATCCACTAGTTTAAAGAAACGTTAGGAACGACATCGATGTGAATTCCAACAGATAAGCTAAACTAGCATGCTTAAGAAAATGAACAATTATGGAAAATATGTTCAAGATACTCACAAGCATTGGAACATAAAGTACAAACTTCATGATCAAGAATATGTCAACTTTTGAGTAAATGAGTGGTGAGAAGAATGCAATGAATTATCCTCCGTAAAAATAATTTTAGTCTTGGAGGGACGAAGGATTTCCATGTTAATGTATAAACCCCATTACCCATTCGTTAATGTGGGTGAAGTGACGATTGAAACATTTGATAACCATTCTTAACCGAACATGTTCCAAAATTGTTTCCGAACCAACAAATAGTATATGAATTTTTGGATATAGGGGAGGATAAAAAGTAAACTGCCTAATCACTTGCCTAGGATAAAGGGAAGAAATCAAAGTTATGTTCCATCTTTCTTGAGAGGGCTATATAAAGTCTGATACTGTCATATATGAGTTGTGAATAACTAACTTAAGAGTATTAAAAAGAACTAATGCAGCAGTATTTTTGTTCATTCCGTGTTGGTTTTAGAATTTACAATTTACTTAACATGTTTTTTCTATGAACATTCTTTAAGGGGCGTAGTAGTAGTAGTACAATTATAGAAAATCTATTAATAGTTTTTCCTAACATTATGCAGAACCCAAAATGAAACAGAGGATGGTTGGGGATCTAGATTGAAAGAACATGGGTATAACCAAAAAAACAATGGGAACGTGAGAGGAGAACTTGATTGAGTGAGATCAAAGAGATAAGGGACATGATATTTTTATTTTAAATATAAAACTCAATTAATTTATTTAGAGATTAAAGAAATTAAATATATTACTTAATTATAGTATATATTTTCTATCATTAAGATACTAGTATTATAGTTTATAAACAAAACTAGTTAGTTTAAAGAAAGAACTATAAATATAAATATTTTAAAGGGAAAATGCCAATTAAATACCATTTGAAATTGTAAAACCTAAAAAAGTATGTTAACATTTTAAAAAGACACTAAAGTATCATGGATCAAATAGGTTTTTCAAATTTGCTAATGTGAACAGTGATCAATACAAACTAGCGAATCACATTACTATTTTTTCAAATCTCATTACTCAACTTGCAAAAATCCAACACTATTCATGTGACGAGTAGATTCCCCTCTCTTCTCTATCACTATTATGTGTCAGTCAGTGTCAGTATCAATGTTAGATGAACAGTGCTGTTAGAGGGGGAGAGAGAAACAATTATCAGAAAAAACTAACGAATTCCATTATGAGATTTGCAAATATCATTACTCATCTTGCGAAATCCTGCTACTGTTCACATTGGCAAATTTGAAAAACCCAATTAAGTCATGGTATCTTAATATCTTTTTAAAATATTAACAGACCTTTTTAGGTTTTGTAAATTCAAATGGTATTTAAGTATCATTTTTCCTATTTTAAAACAATTTATTTAGCTTTCTTATTTTTTCTTAAAAAAGCCAACTGAATGATGGGAAGGGTTGTATTATAAAATGAGCTATTTGGGTCAATGGTTTCGGGGGAAATAAACAAGCGGATTTGCATTGGCTGGCAGATAACGTTTTGGCTGTCACCCATTTTTCTCTTTGATGCATACACACACAATCACTTCGTTGAAGTTACATTCATAAATTATGAATATTTGGATTTGACTCGAGGAGAAAAATCAGGTAAAGTAACGGTGTTTAAATAAATGATTTAAAAAAAGCGTCAAACATTGTAGCAAGAAAAAGTTTTTATTGAAAAAAAATTTGACACATTAGCTTTCTTACCACGGTAAGAACAAGAGTAAACACAATCATGAGCAAGTGTTCCAACTTCCAAGAGATGCCGGAGATGGTAGTGATTTTAAGTTACCGGTATTAATAAAGGAATTAAGAATCAAATAAAACTTATAAAATCTCTCCGTTCTTTTCGTAGGAATAATGATTTTATGAAGCGCAAAAAGAACATTCAAGAATTTCACAATTTTCTTTTGTTGCTTTTATTTTCCTTTGCGGCCACATCTATTTTGTTGTTTTTAGAAGAAAACAAGGTTACACCAAACATTATTCGAACAAACTCCCAAAGACAATCAAAATATGACACTACACAGGTTTTGGGGCCTTTGGCAACAATTTGCCCATGAATATTTGTTGTAGAACCACAGCCATACCAGAAGAGTCCCTAGCCTTGCATTAAGATCAGAACCTGAAGTAGCTTAGAAAGCCTTGAAATCCGAAACTTGCAGGGGAATTAATATAAAGTTCTAACAAAAGGATTTAATCATCTAAAAGTCTGGTAACAACTAAAGAGTATACCATAACAAATTGTCGCTCACTTGCCATGGAAACTTTTTGGTAATTAAATGCCTTTATTGGGACTTCATAGCAATTATCCCAAAGTTTTATGACTCAAAGGTCATGCTTTCAGCTTCCAGTCTGACTGACTCAAACAGCACAGAGGACAAGTATCTCTCACCACAACTTGGGAAAACCACCTGCATCCATTCATATCAAACTGCACCATAAGATTCACAAAGGCATAACCTTTTTTCAACTCTAATATAAACGCTTTAATCTCTCAGTTACTCAATGTGAGTGTGTGTGAATTTATTGAACCAGCAATAGAGATTAAAAGTTCTGGGTGTCAATATAAGAGCACCTCTGTGACTTGTAAATCTATTCACCAGAAATTTAAACCAACTTACTACAATAAGCTTTCCAGCATTTTCTGGTCTTCTTGCTACCTTAATTGCAGCAGCTGCTGCAGCTCCAGATGATAGTCCCACCTACAACAATACCCCACGAAGTTCGATCAACACAAATTTTAAAGCAAAATAAGATTGTATCAAAGAAAGGCACAGTAAAATTGTCTTAAAGGACTGCTTCAAGCTTGAATCAGAGAAAGTTTCAGAACTTACAAATATGCCTTCTTTAAGTGCAAGAAGCTTTGCAGTCTCAATGGCCTCAGATGTTGATGCCTGCCAAATCACATAACTCAAGTTTAACAAATAGCATACTGTCCCCACTGTCCAAAACAAATATTCTGTAATAGGATGATCTTTCTAATGTTTATCCAATGTGGGTCTTCTTTTTTCTTTTAAACTACACCAAATCCTAAGACTGAATTTAGAATTAAATCAAATAAGAAATTCAATTATGACAGTTTAGAAGAATTGTCGTATATTAGGGTTACCATATTATGGTATATCCCATCATAATTTGTCCATAATTTCATTTGTGGCTCTGATGCCAGGTCTAACTTCAGAGCCATCCTACTAGGGACTAAACCAAGGAAGGGAATAATCATACTGGGTGCTCCAGTGGGAAAAGATTGAGTAGTACAGTAATCAGCTTTGCTTAAGTCAACATTCCCCTAATGATTCCAAAATGATAAAACAAAAGGCCACCAGTATTAAATCCATCCTTATAAATTGAAGGTGTGTTAAGTTTGATACTTGAACTCTCATGTTTCAAAGGTTGTGGAAACTTACATGAACAACTTCGTCTAGAAGACTGACATCCATCACTGCGGGTATAAAACCAGCACCAATCCCTTGAATCCTGTGAGAACCTAGGCATTCAACAAGGCAAATTTCACCTTAGCAACAGTTAACGACTCGAGCTCTTTTGTTCCAATGTTATATTAGGAGAAAATTGATAGTATTATAGAAATTACCAGAGGGAATTACAAACAAAGAAACCAAATCAGAACCTACTTTTTTTTCTAAAAGGACAACTTCTTTTGAAGAAAGAACATAATATTCCCTGAACATAATATTCCAAGGGTCATTGTGGTCAAGTGACCAAGAATTGATGTAAATAAAAATTCCAAAAAATAAATTTAATCTTTGTTTTGTCATCAGGAAAAACGAACTGTTAATATCACTAAATACTATAGCTAAATAGGACACTCCTCACTGAAGGTCAGTAATAGGAATGGGGTTCTGTCGGGAAATGTAAATGGGGCGTACCTGGAGAAGTCCTTACTTCATAAATGCCCAGACTCTGTCCAGATCACTTAGAGTCCAGACTTGATTAACAGCAAATTCACCCAAAAAGCTTTATGAGAGTTTTTGAGAGAGAGAGAGAGAGGAGAACTATTTTGTTCTTGCGTTATGTTATTCTTCTATCCGTAAAACACAAAACATTATGCATTTTACGTGTAACATTTTTGAATTTTGAACAATCAAAATTAATTGTTCCCTCCTTAAATTTTATATAAATAATATATATATAATAAAATGAAAAAAATCATATATTCATCCTATTAATTTTATATATTTTCATATTGGCCCCAAAAACCAATTAATTCCCTTTAATCCTCCAATAGTGGATTTATCTATATTCCAACAAGTTCAATTGAAAAGTAGTTCCAAGGAGATCACTTTTGAAAGGCCAATATACTCTATCAAGTTCAAAAGCAACATCCAAGGCAAGATTATCATGGTTTATGGGATAGAATATTGAAAAGTCAAGTGAGGACAAAGGAACAAAGGTTACAACTCACCAGGCTTTCCTCCAGCGAGCACAGGACTTTCAGTAGGTTCAACACCATACAACTACATAAAGGATGAAGGAAAACAATGAGAACACAAATGCATGAAATAGTTGCGGCAGCAACAAGTTATCCTCCATTTTTCTGCTAAGCACATCAAACAAATAAGCTAACCTTAATGTTGGGATTTTGTTCTTTAAGAAACTTCCCAGCACCTGTCATTGTGCCACCAGTGCCTATCCCAGCTACAAATGCATCAATTTTCCCTCCAGTGCCTTTCCATATCTCTGGGCCAGTGGTTTCATAATGTATCTAAAATCATATAAAACATTTTAGATATGTTTGTCAAGCATCCGTCAGAACCATTACAGAACAAATACCTAGATAGATACCTTGGGATTGGCAGGGTTTTCAAACTGTCTAAGCATGTAAGCATTAGGTGTGTTGGCCAATATATCTTCACCTTTCTGAAATGCGCCTTTGAGTCCAAGTTCAGGGTCTGTCACTACCAACTCAGCCCCTAAAGCCTTCATAACGATCCTTCTTTCAAGAGTCATCGAAGCAGGCATTACATTAATAAGCCTGTAACCTTTCGCCGCAGCCATGAAGGCTAATCCAATGCCAGTGTTACCACTTGTTACTTCAATGAGGACACTCTTCATTAAAAAAAACACACACACATAAATAAACCACAATCTAGAATCTGGCAGTACAAGGTATCAGCATAGCATGTTGATCCTAACTGATACCATTCTCCAAGGAACAAACTTTTACTACTCCCTCGGGTTTTAATTAGCCCGATGACTTTTTTAAAAAATCTTATGAAAATTTTAAGAAATTTAATTATACTATTTTATTATATTATATATTGTGTTTTATTACATTATATATTAGTTCATAAGTCAAACAACATAATTTTAAAAAAAACAACAAATTTTAATGTCTTAAAGTAATGTAATTAACTTTTTTAAAATTTGTTTAGGATTCTTTAAAAAAGTGAACCGGGAAAGACTATATTATTGCAAACTAAATGCTTCATAGCCCAGCCCTTGGAAGGGTTCTGTATCAAGGAATACCAACCTTTCCGGATGCGATAAGACCTTTTTCCTCAGCATCAGCTATCATACTATAGCCGATCCTGTAGCTCATATAGATACAATAAAATCAAGTATCCTATCAACCTCAGGAATCTACGCCTATTCATAAAAATTAAACAATCATGCTAGAAGAGACATGGAACTACAAAATTATATATATCGGTTTAAGGAGCTGAAACCTCTACCTGTCTTTAACACTAGAGCATGGCTCCATGGATTCTAGTTTGGCAGCAATCCGGGCCACACAACCATCCGCAACTTTATTAAGATATACTAATGGGGTGTTGCCAATCAACTATAATAAGAAGAAAAGTCAAAACACTATATGCAAAGGGGAAATCAGTGACGATCAAGGTACTCAAACTCACTTCTGTAACATCTTTGGCAATTTCAGACCTTTCTACCGCCATGATAAAAGCCCACTGTAGAGTCGGCAAACAAAGAAAAAATATTCGAACCAACGCAGTTCTTTAATCCACAAAGCTGCCAGCTTTATAAACTCAATACTTAATAAATGTGATGATTATAAAGTCTCTTCCGTCTCCGCAAGTGCAGAATAGTCGCTTTCCAAAAGGAACGTGTTGGAGCCGGAAAAGGGACTTGATCTCGAAGGTTGGATAAAAATGGCGGTAACTAAGTTGATTAAGAAAAGACGAAGAAGATGATGAATAGACGGACAAGAGAGGAATAATAGAAGTGTCCTCACCAAATCCAATTATACCTCTGCGTCGCAGATTATGACAGGTGACTACAGTCCACGAACGGCCCAGTGAAGTCCACCTGATATTTATATGCTTTACCAACTTCACGCACTTTTTTTGAAAAAAATTATAAATATAAATAAAAATGATAACAATATATCAATGTATATGCATCGTTTAATTGTTGGAAAACTCACCATAAGCACACGTTTAAATTAGCTTTTAAAAATAGTTTTTACGAATTTTGAGATAACTACGTGACATAAATTTTATTTCAATTTCCACAAATTTAAATTTAAAACTGTGGTTTGCATATTTCTCAAACAACCCCTAAATAATAGACTAGACTTTGGTTGAAGCTGCTCTCGCAAAGAAGCCTTGTTCCAGAATTTTATGGGAAGTATCGTTAAAAAATGGACCTTGAGATGAGAGATCAACAAGGAAGTGTGTATGTGGTGGCATCCCTTTTCTATTTAACGTTTGGCCTTAGTTTAAAGTTTCCACCTTGTTCATGTTGATATTAAATTACATTGATAACAGCGTATAATAATTGAAGCATGCGTTAGATAATTTTGCTATCAAATGAACCATGCGATTTCTACGACATTGTTGAGATTGGTCGGCTTCAAGGAATTAAAAAAAAAAACATCACATGAAGGAAAGCTTGCAAAGCAAATTAAACAATGCCACCACAATAGACATTACCACCTTACTCAGGCAATTTCCTCATTTAATTTGACGCTTTTAAATTATAAGACAAACACGTCCCCGGGGTATTGATCACTTTGTAGTAATATTTTTTTATGTATGTTTTTCTTTTAAAAAAAAAGGTTTTAATGCTAACTCTTTAGCTATGATTTAAATGTTAAAAATCATGTATAATTGAGAAAAAAAATATGACCTCCTCTAAGTTTTACCTTAATTATACAAACCTCTCATTTATTTTAAAAACGTATATTTAAATCCAAATCATTAACTCCGTTAAGTTTTTTATTTTTAATTAAAATTTATATTAAAATATATTTTAATTACTAATTTACCCTTTATCATTAATAATTCTAAAGTTTTGAAACAATTGTTTAAATAATTAAAGAGTTTTTTCTTAATTTATTTTTTTATTTTGCAAATAGTTATTAGTTAAATTTAATCTATATTGAGGCATAGAGTTGATTAATTTAATTAATGTGGACAGATAAAAATTAAATAAAAATTTGATTAGTTCTTTAAATATATGCATATTTAAATAAACATGTTTATAAATGTTTGTGTAAAAAATTTATTTAAGAAATTAAAATTTAAATGAATATAAGTTATATAATATCTCAAATTTGTATTATTAATAACATATAGTGAATAAAAATATGTCTTTCAAATATATTTTTAATTATGGTGTTGTGGCACAAAATAAAGAAAGAAATATATTTTTAGCCATTTAAAATAATATTAAATAATTAAGTTTCAATAAATATGATAAAAATTTAAAATTTAATAATATAATAAAATTAATAAATTTTGTAATCTATTGAAAATTTTGAACATATATGCATTTTAATTATTTTTTGTTTACATAAAAAATTATTTTTAAAAACATATAAATGTTTATTCATTTATTGAAAGAAGGATGTTTTTGGTCAAAACAAATGTTTAATGGTTAAACTTAACAGTCAATTATGGTTGGGTGGAAAAAATGAAATCTTAAATATACAAGGGATGTTTATGGAACATGCATTTAAATTTTAAGGGAGGTCCATATACATTTTCAAAATAGAAGGAAGATTTATGTAATTTAGGTCAAATAGAGGTGTAGTCGATGTATTTTATTTTATATAATTTAGTCAAAATGTTTGCACTTACTTATTTTATTTTAAATAAATATTAATTATAACTTTCATCTTCTTGTTTTTTTTAAAAAGGCAAAACATAGTCCTAGCCCTTAAAATTATGATTACTTGGATAAGGTCTATGTAATTTTTTTACTGCTAGTATTAAAGAATTCTTTCTTGAAATTATGATAGTTTTGACTTTTGATTATGATCCTTATAAATTTCACTAATATAATGATAGCATATCCTTGATATGGCACTAATATATAGTATTTTAGTAAAACCTGTAGCTTATGATAGTTGAAAGCAACGACCGAATATTTAGGGTATATTTGACATGAGGGGAGGAGAAGAAAGGGGAGCAATTGCTCCCTTCTCCTTATTCAGATAATAAAAATATTTAAAAGGGGGAAAATTTTTTAAGATTTTCCTTCCCTTTATAACTCTCTCATCTAAAATTGTGAAAATTTGAAGAAAAAAATATTATATTTTGACTTTTATTAATTAACATATACATTATTTTTATTCTTTTGTAATATATCTAGGTAATCTCCCTTTTAAATTTATGTTATACATTGTTAATATCATACTATATTGTATTTTTTTTTACTGCTCTACATATTTTTAATAAGAAAAAAAAATTAATATACACATTTTAAAAGTTGTAGGCAAATTTTTTTTTTATTACGTGACAAATATTAATTCTCATTTATATGTTATACTTCAAAAACTTTTACATCGATGAGTATCTATTTTTTTTAATTACATGCAGCAGGGATCAAACTCGAATTGGGTGCCACATAAGGCATTAACCATACTACATTGACTAGTATTTATTTTATTTTTTATTGATTATATTCTTATATTATTGATTACGTTTTTTTACATTATTAAAATCCTTCCCCTCCCCTCCCTTTTCTATTACATTGTTATGAAGTTTCAATTTTTTTTCTTGGAAAATATTATGTCATTAAAACTCATCCAACAAGACATAGAAGCCCAAAATAAAAATTTTGCAAAAAGAAAGCCTAAATTCATAAAAATGTAATGAAACCCTAGAAATAATCTAACTTTAAGATAAGTTAGAGGGATCCGCCACTACAATTAAGAGCCCTACAACCTCCAAAATCCCTACATTAAAATTTGTGGGTAAAAAATCGCTAGTATTAATAACAAAGCCATTGTAAGAAGTGGTTGTTTGAAGAGCTATCCTAAATAATCCACCGATTGTATCGGCAAAAAAGTAATTAGACTAGTTGTTGAAGAAACTTTATAAGAAAATTTCATAGAAAAAAAAAAGTACTCACAAACACTGGTAAAAAAGATGATGACAGAGAAACAATCAACTACACAATGAAACGTACCATCTCGACCATGATTTATGCTTTAGATTTGCTAGTGCCAACAACCTAATATTTTTTTAAAAAAAAAAAATGAGGCCAACAATATATAAAACTATAATTACCAAATCTCAACCCTCAAAACCGTGAAACTTAGCCACCATGTAAGATTTACTGCTATTGAAACTCCCAATTTGATTTATTGCCACAAAGAAAATCAACACAAACATAAAAAACCTAAAGAAACGTGAAAATAAATGAAGATTAACACAAAATACGAATATCTTCTCTCCAGCGGAAACTAGGGATGGAGATGCTGTGAAAAAAGTTCGCCCAATGAGAATAAAAGAACTCCCACCATTCAAAAAGTCTAGTGGATTGGGAGAGAAAAAGGAGAGAACCCTAAAAACTAAAAGTCTAGAATCTTTCTTATTATTAAGTTTCAACTGCACCTCTTTATTTTATAAAATGCATTTTTGTCCCTTGATATTATTATTAACACATTAGTAAAAAAATGCCGATTTACCGAAATATAAGTGAAAATAAAACCTATGAGGATTTTGTCAACAACTCCTTCCTTTAAAATATAAAAATATTATATTAACGATTTAAATTTTAAACCTTATATGTTAGTATTTAATTGCGAGGTTACTGTTGGAATTTGGTATGTCAGCATTTTTTCGTCAAATAAAACTAAGTGGGTAAGCA
>JBAGKO010000017.1:10550697-10563989 GCA_037177275.1 Acacia concinna
TATAATCTCCCCTAACCTAACTTTAATAAACCTCACCTAACCTAATCTTAGTTGAACCAAACACACTCTAAGTTAAAAAAAAAAAAAACACCCTTCTAATCGCTAAGCCGATATTTTTCCTCATCCATTTTTTATCGACTTTGCGCGCGCGGCCCGGGGGCAAAGGAGAGGCAATGGAGAGAAGCCCCCTCCGAAGTGAATGTTGGTTTTTATGCGTGTGAGAGCAAAATTGAAGCTTTAGATTTGAACAAGACACGTTTCCAAAAACCAATTACTCGGACGCACTATGGAAGCTAACTAAGCGCAAATGTGGCTGAATTGCCTTCTTCTTGGGTATTTTCAACTTTAATATTAGGCTTCTCATGAATGCCATAGGCAATGGCAGAGACACTAGGCAATGGATTGAAGCTTCTTCTACAATCTTCTCCTTTACTTGGAGTGCAAATCACGTAAGGAATATCATCAGCTCTAATGCACTCTGAGCCAGAGTTGCCCCCATAGTTTTTGTCTCCGCAGAAGCTTACGGGTCAAACTTCATATGCTTTTATGCAAAATGCCCAAACACAAGTTCATGATGACAACCCGGAAGGGACAAACTCTAAAAGTGGGAATCCTCTCTACTTCTTTAATTCAGGGAAAGCAACACCTGAATTCAAGCTGAAGTATAACAACAGTGACGCTTCAGATCTAAGCTCGTGAATTCTGGAAAAGTTTCCGTCTTTACTTTACCCTCCTCTTCATTTGTCTTCTTACTGCCTATTTTCTTTGAAGATTTTTCCTTTCGGTGGAAATTTCGATGATATCCTTTCAACTCCGGGGATTTCAATATCTAGCCCTTCTAAGGATAACTATCTTCAGACAAGGATGGCATAAGATAGAGGCCACTTGAATAATCATTACCTTATACGGGATGATTATTCTGCCTGTAAGTGTGAAGGTGTCCATGTCGAAGAAAGATCAAAACACCTCGAGAGGGATGATGAGGAATTGCATATTGCACGTTTAAGGTCACATCAAGCATCACTAGCTGCTGATGTAACCCAAAACGCGAGTGCAACTCCGTTTAGGTACTACGGTGAACCCAAAACGTCTGAGAGTTACAAATTACAACTAAAACTGCTTTTCTATTCAAATTTAAATTTTTAATGACATGAAGGCTGGGAAAGAGGTTATCGGAAAAAACCGCCTCTTCTTAGAGCTGAGCACAGCGCGTAGAAAGGAATGTTATATTAAATGCAACACAAACCACGAAATGGATTTAGCTGGCAATATTCTCTTTCCCTGTCATCCTGGCCTGGTGGATCCATAAAGGAGCATACTAGAACCCCACAAGATCATATCGGACGCCAAAAACATGTGAACGTGACCAAACAAATCGGTGAAAGATTTAACAAAACAAAGGATCCAACTTTTGACTAGATTATTCCTTCACATATTTTAAGCCAATATCAACAGTTGCCAAGAAACAGATTACCTTCTTTTCCTATTACCAGTTCGAGCTCAGAGTGAACATGGAAACACATAACAGCAGCAAGTCTTTCTACATCTGATCAGAATATTGGTAATTGAGTTTCTGATGTTTCTTGGCCATCCTAGTTACTTTCCACAATCACCTAGTACTACGTGATCAACATTAGAAATACAGCCTCTCACCATGCAGAGCAAGAAGCAGGACAGTTGTTATGATTAACACACATAACTACTACCGTTAAACGGTTAGTGAATACAAACAACATTGTGAAAGTAAATAAGACCAAAGTTTGTCATATCAGTGGTTACTATCTTCAAAGGGTTGTCATGTCTATCGGTAGTAAGCCTGATGATAAGTTGGTGCCAAACCATTACCATAGCCACCGTATGCAGGATAATTCATGGGAGCAGCTGGGTATGATCCTGTGAGAGCTGGTGCAGCCTCAGGTGAATAAGCATAGGGATTTGCAGGGGGGCTTCTGCTGCCATACATGTGAGGTGGAGAAGGATATGGTGGGAGAGCAGCTGGGTATTGCCCGTGAGATGGAGACCTGACAAAAGTTGGAGCAGCAGGGAATGATGATACATATGCATTGGTCAAACGGCCAGCTTTGGCTGGAGGCATTGGACCTCCATTGCTGTTGCTTGCTCGTGTTCTTTTATTGGCAGGGACTGCCACTGATTTCTTCTTCTCAATCTTGACCTTCTCCAACTGTTCAAGACGCTTCTTCAGATTTTCAGGAGGGAACGCACCCTCAAGTTTGTACTCTTCAATACACTTGATGACAGCCCTGAGTGCAGACTGTTCTTTTCTGGCAGCTAGGTACTGGGAAGATTATTACCACAACATAAGTCAGTTAAAACAGTAAACTCACGTTTTAAAAGCCCAGAAGGCATAAAAATGCACCATATTGTTTCTGCTTTTTTTGTGAACTAATAAAAAAAAGCTATGCACACAACATGAGAAGAATCCTATTAGTATCAGTCCTCTTGACCATATCAACACTAAGGCACGCCCTCCTGTCCCACACTAAAACAAGTCAAACTGAAACAACAGTATCAAATGCACACTTTCAGAACTGCATACTTTACACAAAAAGAAATCTTACTTTCAGCCGCCGTCCATTCAACTACAAATTCATTAGGAACAAAAATCTCATCTATGCAAATGAGCCAGACCTTACAGATGATGTGAAGATCGGCAGGAAAAGCTGACACTTTTTATTTTGAACAGATGACAGTTTTGCCTTGGTGAAAATTGAACTAGTGAATTACACACAAACATTGATAGATGCATATTACTAACGTAGACAATGAAGAAATTACCGCAGCTCGGCCTGCATTATTAGGATCTTCTAGAATAGATACTGCAGCCTTCTTCGCATCCTTCAGAAATGCCTTAAGCAGTGGAACAGGAGGGAACTTGTCCACAAGCCCTACTTCATATGTAAAGTGTACAGCATCAAGTTGCTGGCCCTTGCTGATTAACTCACCAATCAAATCTGCATGCAACATAAATATTTATATTAAATATCGGACTGGATGAATAGATCCATACACACAAAACAGAGGCAAAATGCTTAGATACACAATGACCATTTTATTTTTTCCCATTTGTACAACGTGATAGTTGATTCAGCTTGTTAACAAACCAAAATGGTTCACTATGTACAACCAAACTGCAGCTCCTACTACTACAGCTCTGATACTACTTATGCAGGAAAAGGTAAAGAGACTTAGCTCAGCATCATCATGACCAGCAGGGAAAATAATTATGAAAAAATCCAACTCATAAACACTGAATTTTAGTGTGGAATTTGCAGAATTGAGGGTTAGAAATGGAGAAGACTGCAAAAGTAATTGAAACCCCATGCCTTAGTGTTACCTCTTAAATGTTTCAAAGAGATCATCAGTCAAATCATCCCTAACTTATACATAAATGGTGAATAATTCACAACAAAACGAGAAACGCCCTTCCCCTAACCTTTCCTGTCACGGAAGAACAGGTTGTCATCAAATACAATAACCACATTATTCTAGAACTAATAAGCTAGAACTAAAGACCCTCATCTAACAAGCACGCAAGAGATGCCTCCAGGCATGAGCCCAGCACTTTAAACTGAAACTATATTTTCCTTTTAACCTAGAAGGTGAGAAAATAAGCTAAAGAAACATCCCGGCCCCAAAAAAGTCCCATAAAAAACCAGCTGCTCTCATCTTAAACCCATCACTTAATAGTAATGGGTCACTGAAATCTGGGCTACCTCTTCATCATTTTCCCGTAACTGTAGATAATTTTGCAGTAATTGTTCGTTTTACACTTGTAGCCTTATAATATAGTTCAAAAATCAAATCAGAACGAAGATTCTTGCGGCCAAGAAGAGAAAATGAGACCAAACATATAACGAATCATAAGGAAAGGAAGAAAACATATAAGTAGTACGGGCACAGAACAGGACATTGTTGACACTAAGAAAAAGCAACAAGCATACCGGGCATTTCGTCACCAAGACCAAGGGAAACAGCAAGTTTGGGCATCTGTTTCCTCCATGCGGAACCAATCACAAGCTTCCTATACAAATCCAAGTCCTCCTTCTTAACGATGCCAAAAGTCACCAAATGCTGCAAGAATGTATGCACATCAGGAGTCTTAACATTCTCGATTCCACCACGCTCCTCCAAGCTCGCCTTCCAAGTCTCGGCTATCTCTTTGGCCCGCTCTTTCACGGTCGGCGTCACCAAAAGTCTGGATTTTCCAATCACAGGGTCCACCGTCACCGGGATAAGCGACTCCAGGACCAGCACACAAGCCCAACCCAAATCGTTGTTGTTGTTCTTCTCGGGCTTGTCGCCCCTCTTGTCGACCGGGAACACCACGGATATCGCTTCCAAAACGAACTTTGGCGGATCGACGCACTCAGCCAGAGCCAAAGGCATCTGAGACCTAAAGGCCTCCAATTCTTTCTTCTTGCCAACGACGAAACCCCAAAAACCAGAGGTATCCATTCTGAGACAGAAGGATTTCAACTTGAGCAACAGGCCGTCGCCATTATCAACCTCTCCATTTTCATCATCATCAGCACCTCTGGAGTCATGATTATGGAGCACCGACAGGGCAGCCTCCTTGTTCTTCTCGACATTTCCGAGGGCGATCTCCACACTGCCGTCGATGGTGACCTCGCGCTCCTGGAGCTGGTTAAGTGACTCCTTGGTCTGGTGGTCAAGAGACTGAATCTTGGACTTGAGAGCCAGCGATTTGTTGAGGAGGTCCTGCTCGAGAGAGGAGAAGTGATCGGAGAGCTCCTTCCAGAGGAGGGTGCAGCTGGTCATGAGAGAGGTCTGCCTCTGGAACTCGTCGAAGCTGGGCTGAGCCAGCTCGGTCAACTCGCCGGGATCGGGGATGGACCCCATACTGGGCGAAGCGCACCTCAGTAGTAGGAGGGAGAGGAAGGAAAAGAAACCCTAGGAATGGAGAAAGAAAGAAAGAAAGGGAGAAGGAGGACGGAAGACGGAAGATGGGGGAGAGTTGATTTTGAGTTTGAGTTGGAGTTTGAGTTGAGAGGAGGGGAACAGGGAGGGATGACGTGGAGGGAAAGGAGAGTGACACGTGGGATGCGGTGCTAAAATGCGCAGGAACTGGGGAGTAGGGTTAGGAAGAGGGGAGGAGAGAGGAAAGTAGGGTTGGTGGCGCAGGATAAGGGGGAATGTTTGGAGGGAAGGTTAAGGGGAAGGGGAAGGGGAAGGGGAAGGGGGTAGTGAACTTTCCCGGAAATCGAAGTTAGATCAGAAAAAGCAGAGGAGAGGGGAGGGAGGGAGGGTCAGGGAAAGAGGATGGTGGGGCCGAGGGAGTGACCACCACATGGGGGACGTCAGACTTGCTAGGCAATTTGCCGGCTACTCCCATTACCAGTGTCCCTTATTATTTCTTTTACCAATATTTTCATTTTCATTTTATTACCACTCCCGATTCATTCATTCATTCATTCATGTCCAATGACATTACTTTACAACCCCCGTTCTCTTCAAAATTGATGTTTTATTAATCCCCGCTCACTAATAACAATATCTATAACTCCTCCATGTTAGTTGTATGATTTTATTCATATTCCATATATAGTACCAGTACTCACTCCATAATTGTTTTTTTCTTTTTAATAAACAAATAAATAGATAGATAAGGACAACAGATGGAGGAAAGGAGGGAGGGAGGGGCACAGAGGTGCAGAAGCAGAAGCAGAAGCAGAAGCAGAAGGACGAACGCATGCGTGCTGCGTAAAATAAATTAAAATTAAAATTAAAATTAAAATGAGAATGATACCATAAATAAATAAATAGGAAAGTTGGAGGGAGACTGATGGCATTCAGGGAATTGAGTGACATCATCAGTTCCTTCTACCACTCTCCACCCTACACCCGTACATTCCTGTCTTAACAATTATGAACATACTTCCATTTCTATCATTTATCTTTTTTAACCTTCACAAATAAATTTTTCCTTCTTTTTCACAAAATATTCATATAACTAGCAACAAACAAAATACTCCTATAACTCACAAAGAATTTCACAAATATTTAATTAATAAATCAAATTATTAATAATTTAGAATAAAAAATAATACTTAGATCATGCTCTTAATATAAAATCTTACCCACACCATATCTTATGATAGGGATCAAATGTATTATTATATATATTTACACATAATTTTCTGCCAATAAAGTTTTCCAAAACCAAAAGGCCCAACTTAATATATTAATTATCTTCCACTCACTGTCAATTCTTTTTCATATCTTCTACTTATTCTCTTTTTTATTTTTTATTTTTTTTTCATAAATAGGGTCATTTTTGGAAAGACGTGAAATTTTTTTTTTATATTTTTTAAGGGTGAATTGCAGCAGACCGGTGGTAAACTGGTTCACCCCTTATCTTTTTTCTTTTTTTTAAAAAAAATTATTTTCTGTAGAATTTTATTTTAATAAATTTAAAATTTTGACTTTTTCACTTGTTTAGTCATGAATTAGTCTCCCAGTCTGACTATTTACTTAGTGCCTCGACCAATTCAGTGATCGATTCAGTTTTTAATACCTTGATCTTAATTCATGAGTACACTCACACAAATTGAAATGTAACTAATCTTACATACATATCTCATACATATTTAATTATGATTGAAAGTTGTTTTCAGGCATTCTAGTTGCCAGTTTGAAGCAAATAAAGATTAGTTTAATTGATAACAAGTTAGCTCAGTCTATAAAACCGTGAGTTTAAATTTCATTACCAATGTTAAAAGTTTTATTGGCGAACGATTTATAAATATATCTACAATCGCTCTTTCAATCCATAGATATGCCTCAATCCTAATAAACCCGAGACCTAACTCAGTAAAATCTTTTTTATATTTAAAAAAAAAAAAAGTTGTTCGACCTGAACGAGTCCTTAATAAAATATCATAATCAACACACAGGAAAAAAAAAACTGGCAAAATTAGACAACTACAAGAACAATAGTAAATTTATGATGCTTTTTGACCTTTTCCCCTCAAAATACTGATTATTACCACTTAGCTGCAAGCACCTTTTTTAAATGAAATGATCAATAAATGAATAATTGCATATTCATATTCACATCGTATGAAAGACATGAGCACACATCAAACGTCAACCAGCTCCAGCAGTAGAGAAATTCAAAAGAGAGAACATGTAAGCCTGGACACAACTCCTACTATCACTCCATGTAGACTGTAGAGCACTAGATCCATCCAATTGACTTGAGCGACTAATACATTCATTCTATGATACAATAGTCAACTTTTGAAACTGGAACATGGAATAGGGAGAAGAGAATACTGTACTATGGTTAACCTGTTTGAATTCCCAGTAAGCAAAGAACTTTCAAAATTTTTAATTTCACTGTTTTTTAAAAAGAAAAAAAAAAAGATCCGCCTACCGACGAAGAAGACGGAAGAAAGGGGTAGGCGTGTAGTGAAGTGACTACTGCTGGTGAGAGGCGATAAATTCCAAATAGCAATAGCAATGGCCAATAGGTGACAGACATTAAAAGGATATTTAATTAATGTTTAACGTAAGGATATAAAAGTGAGTGCGCTCCAGGGTGGCGTGCAAGTGCAGGAGCAGGTAGTGGTGGAAACTGGAAAGCAAGTCACTTATCTTATCTACCCAACTCTGTCTCTAACTATTTATGTCTGGAAAAATCCATGAAGACAAATCTGTTTGTTTGTCCACATCATAAAATAGGATAGCCACATCTACATAAATTCAGTTTACCCTAAGCAATGCGCAACACATGAAAACATGGTATCAATGACTTTTCCTTTTTCAAAACACAAATAATTATCTCACTGTCCAAAGATATAAATAATGATCTTTTACATATTTACTGTATGTATACTGGACGCCATTCAATACAGCTCCAAGCATTTAGAAAATGTTATTGTCTCCTCTAATGGCATCAAATCCAAATTGCATTTGATTAGGGGAAAATGCGGGATTAATCAGTGGGTGGCAAGACTGGTTAAATTGAGGGCCAGTTGGCTTCATTATATCTTTTTTGTTGTACATAGAGGAATACTACTATTTGTTTTAATTAGTTGATAATTAATAATTGAGGCCAACATTTCCTCATAAATAAGTTATTTTAATAGTAGTAATAAGAGTAGTGGCATGACCCAAATTGTGTCGCTAAGAGAACTAGTTGGACAATAGTTGACTGTTGTTGTTCATAAAATAATTTTTCAATATTAACCTTATTAACTATTATAAACACAAACATCATACTACTTTATATCCTCACTACTCTTATTAAGCATGAGCACACATGAAATAAAATATTTAATGCTGATTGAAACTATTAAAACGACTTATAAAAGGACTAGAAATACTACCTTCTAAAAGATATCTGATAATACGGACAGGAGGAGTACATGACAAATCAACACACAGATTCTAAAACCACTGTCACTTGGAACTCTTAGAACTGCGGGAAATTTTAGAACTGTGAAATGTTAAGGTTAGAATTTTAATTTAAACGGCAACACATAATTTTCTTGGCCACATTTAATTCGTTGCTTCTTAGAAGAAAAGAATGTCGCAACTAACATTATTAAAACAGACTTCAACTGCCCAAGAAAACCAAAATACGGCACTACATAGGTAAAGGTGCCTTTGGCTATAGTTTTTCTACCAATTTTTACTTCAGAATAGTAATCACAGCCATACTATTACAGTCACCAGCGGTGCACAAAGTTCAGAACCTAGGTAGCTTTTCAGAGACTTCAAATTGGGAAGCTTTAAGGCTCAAAAGTCATGCTTTCAGCCTCACGTCTGACTGACTCAAACAACACAGAGGACAGGTATCTCTCACCAAAGCTTGGAAAAACCGCCTGCATCCATATCAAACCACAACATTAGTGCCAAACAGGGGTGTAACGACAGAACTTGTAAAATAGTTGGTCCACTTAGAACCATTCATAGAAGCTTAGGATGTACTTAAACAGAGATTCATGGATAACCCACCCTACCCACTCAATAGGACAAACGAGATCATAATGTTTATTTAGCATATATATATATATCACATATACCAAAGGTATCACAATCAATAACTTGGAAATATGCCAAAAACTGGAATATCATTAATTCATCAACAAATCATTTTCAGCTAAGCAGTTCAAGGTGAGTTTGTAAATTCCTTTCTTCACAACTGGTGTTTTCTCATGTTAATGCGGTCAAAGAGATCAGAATTTCTCTGGTTGTTAATATGCATTATTAAAGAAAATATAGGAGCACCTATGTAACTAATAAATCTCTTCACCAGAATTAACAGCCAACTTACTACAATAAGCTTTCCAGCATTTTCTGGTCTTTTCGCTATCTTAATTGCAGCGGCAGCTGCAGCTCCAGATGATATTCCCACCTACAATAATACACAATGAGGTGAGAACAAATAATACAAGGGAATAAAATAATAAGAGGTTCAATAAAATAGCCCTAGTGAAAAGCTTTTTAAGCTCACATCCCGCAAGTTTTAGAGGTTAAAAACTTACAAATAGGCCTTCTTTGATTGCAAGAAGTTTTGCAGTCTCAATAGCTTCATCGCTTGATATCTGCCAAATCACATGACATATCTCAAGTTTAACAAATCACATAATGCTCTTACCGTCCGAAAGAAAAATTCTGCCATCGGATGATATTTATAATACTTCAATCTCAGTCTTCTTTTTTCTTTTAAACTAGACCACTAATTCGTTCCTAACAACATTTGCAGAACTGATGCCAGGTCTGATCTCAGAGACATCCAACTAGGTACTGAACCAAAGAAGAAAATAATAATACCAAATACTTTAGGAAAAATAAACAATTAGAATTTGATTTAATTTAATGGGTGCTCCAATGGGAAAAGCTTAAATAGCACAACAATAAGCTTTGCTTAAGTCAACATAGCCTCAGTAATTTCAAATGATAAAAACAAAAGGCCACGGGTATCAAATCCTTATAAATTGAAGGTGTATTAAGTTTGATTACATAAACTCTTGAGCAACGTAGTCATACATCAGAAGTAGTAATGACTTACTTGAACAACTTCATCTAGAAGACCAACTTCCAGCACCCCAGGTATAAAACCAGCACCAATCCCTTGAATCTTGTGAGGACCTAGGCATTCCCAGGGCGAAATTCACATTGGCAACAGTTAAAGATGCAAGTTCTTCTACTCTCAAATTTAATATCCTATTAGAAGAAAACTGCTAATAGAATAGAAATTACAAAAAAGCCACATAGGAACCATATACTTGTCTAACCAAACCACTTTTAAGTTGATGAAATAACAGAATAGTCCAAGAGCCATTGTGGTCAAGTGGCCATGAATTGGTTTAAATAAAAATTCAACATAATAAATTCAATCATAGTTTTTATCCGACATAATATAAATATGTAGATGCTATTCAATCAAAGTTAGAAGCAACGTGCATGGAAAAATTATTATCGCTTGTTGTACAAGATAGAATATTAAAAAGGCAACTATCAACAAAGGAATAGAGGAGCAAAATACAGATTATAACTCACCAGGCTTTCCTCCAGAGAGCACAGGACTTTCAACAGGTTCAATGCCATACAACTACATAGAGGACATAGGAAAACCGTGAGAACACAGATGCATGACATAGTTGCAGATATTATTCTCAGCACATCAAACAAATAAGCAAACCTTAATGTTGGGATTCTGTTCTTTAAGAAATTTCCCAGCACCTGTTACTGTCCCACCAGTTCCTATCCCTGATACAAGTGCATCAATTTTCCCTCCAGTGCCTTTCCATATCTCAGGGCCAGTGGTTTCATAATGTACCTGAGATGATATAAAATATTTCAAGAAGTGTTTGCCAAGCATCCATCACAACCATTATGGAACAAATGCCTAGATACCTTGGGATTGGCAGGATTTTCAAACTGTTGAAGCATGTAGGCATCAGGTGTCTTGGCCAATATTTCTTCAGCTTTCTGAACTGCACCTTTCATTCCCTTTGCAGGGTCTGTCAGTACTAACTCAGCCCCAAAAGCCTTTAGAATGATCCTTCTTTCAAGACTCATTGAAGCAGGCATTGTAATAATAAGTCTATAGCCTTTTGCTGCCGCCATGAAGGCTAATCCAATGCCGGTATTACCACTTGTTGGTTCAATGAGGACACTCTTCAGCAAAATAAGAATAGCATATTCACAAAAAGGATTAGTTGTCAACTCAAGAGATACGCCAAAAAGACAACAAAAAATTGAGCTTACAACTTGCTACTGCCTAGCATAAGACAGATCAGTCGAAACTTGCAAAGTAACACAAGAGATATACAAAGTTACATCATTTTGTTCACAACTGATACAATTCCTAGGTACACATTTTTACCATATTATTACAGACTAGGAAGGCCAACCAATGGGAGGGTTCCTTAACAAGGGATACCAACCTTTCCGGGTGTGATGAGACCCTTTTCCTCTGCATCAGATATCATACTATAACCGATCCTGTATGCCATATAGATACAATTGAATCAAGAATTCTATCAATGGCAAGAATTTATGCCTGCTCATAAACATTAAAACTATAATGCTAGAAGAAACATGAAAGTACGAGATTATATCGGTATAAAAAAACTGAAACCTATACCTGTCTTTAACACTAGAGCAAGGCTCCATCAATTCTAGTTTGGCAGCAATCCGGCCCACACAACCATCCGCAACTTTATTAAGATATACTAATGGGGTTTTGCCAATCAACTAAAAATGCAATAGATAAAACACTATAAATAGGCGAGAAAGCCCGTGAAACAGAGATCAGAGACCATTACGGCATACAAACTCACTTCTGTGACATCTTTGGCAATTCCTGAGCATTCCACCGCCATGATGAAGAATTGATGATAGCTTACTGTCTGATAACAAAGAAAGAGTATTAGCACCAATACACTTTTTCAATTCACGTAGGTTCCAGTAACACAGACTAACAAACGATGGAATCTGAAATTTTTCTACTTTGTGAATATGGGAATTCGAAAGTCTCTGTTGCCTATGCAAATATTAAAAAGCCATGAAACATGCAAACCTCTAACAGAAACAGAATTCCAACCTATCTCTGCTAATAAGAAATGCAAAATCTCCAGAGTCCCTACGGGCTACGGATACGCCGATACAACAATACGACGCCACCTGTCTTGATAATAACCAAACAGGAACAGCTATCTTTTATACTCTATTTCATTCAGGGGTGAAAATGTGTTTCCATATATCTGTTATTTTCTTTAAAAAAATTAGGTAATAGGAATATTAGCATAAATCTTACGCAAAGATGACGCGTGGAAATTAAAAAAAAAAAGATCTAAATTTTTGGAAAGGGAAAATTCTAGTTAATTACCTTCTAAATTTGCAAAACTCAAAAAGACATGTTAAAATTTGAAAATGATAATGAAGTGACAAGAGATCAAATTGAGTTTTGAAAATGTTAACACATTTTCCATAATACTCCTCAATGATTTAAAATAAAACAAAAAACAGGAAAGGCACCCTTGTCGGAGCACAACCACCGGCCGGTAGCCTGTCACCCTTCATCCACACGTAGGCCACCCTTAGGCAATTACCCGGAGCTCTGGCGAGGGTGGAAAAAGAAGGGGTGTTTTTTTTTTTTTTCAAAAATTGTAACTAAGTTGGTGATGATGTGAATTGAACCCACCTCACTTAGTTACAAAAGGGTTTTGTTGGCCCTTTCAATATATATATGTATAAATAAATATATATAGAGTAAAATTAAAGGCTTGATGATATTGATTAGATAAGTGATAGAAATAACTAAACACGTAATGGAAATGACGAAATGAGTAATCATCATTACTCATTTAGTCAATATCATTACTCATTTGGTGAATGTCATTACACATTCAATCAATAACATTGCTTCTAAGTTAGTATCAATACGTATTTAGTCAATGTAATTATGTATCCAGTCATTTACATTACTCATTTAGTCAATACCATCATGCCTTTATTTTTACTTTACATATATTTATTTGTGCATATATATACACCAGGGCCCTTTGCAACTAAGTGGGCTGGGTTCAATTCTCACCCTCATCAATTTAGTTATAATTTTTTTACCAAAAAAAAAAATTAAGCCTAAAAAATACATACCTCCCTCCCTCACCCTCATCGGAGCTTACCAGCCTCCTAAGGGTGGCCTACTGGCTGGCAATGGTGCTCTGACGAGTGTGCCTTTTTTGGTTTTTTTTTTTCCTAATTTTAAATCACTAAGGAGCAACATGATAAAT
>JBAGKO010000017.1:10564089-10574522 GCA_037177275.1 Acacia concinna
ACGAAATGAGTACTTATTTAGTCAATACCATTACTCATTTGGTGAATGTCATTACACATCCAATCAATAACATTGCTTCTAAATTAGTATCAATATGTATTTAGTCAATGTCATTATGCATCCAATCATTTACATTACTCATTTAGTCAATACCATCATACCTTTATTTTTACTTTACATATATTTATTTGTGCATATATATATATACCAGGGCCCCTTTGCAACTAAGTGGGCTGGGTTCAATTCTCACCCTCACCAATTTAGTTATTATTTTTTGACCAAAAAAAAAATTAAGCCTAAAAAATACACCCCTCCCTCCCTCACCCTCATCGAAGCTTCGGCCAGCCTCCTAAGGGTGGCCTACTAGCTGGCAATGGTGCTCTGACGAGTATGCCTTTTTTTCCCCCTAATTTTAAATCACTAAGGAGCAACATGATAAACGTGTCAATATTTTCAAAATCTAATTTATTCCCTTGTCATCTCATTGTCATTTTTAAATGTTAGTATACTTTTTGAGTTTTGCAAATTTAAAAGGTATTGAATTGTAATTTTTCCTTTTGGAAAAGAGATTAATTTACTAAAACTCACTCTTTTATTTTTATTTTGAATGTAGTGTATTTTTTTTTGTTTGCCCGAGTAATGTAGTGCATTCATAATTGCATAATATCAATCATTTTTCACCCAGCATAATTCTATCAATATTATATACCACTCCATATCATATAGTTACATTTTGTAATATATTTATTATATGAATATAAAAAAATAAACTTTTTAAGAAATCACGTTATTTATTGATTATGCATTCAAGCTTGATACATTATATATGTAAATCATATTTAGTCATGATTTGATTGTGCAAGTAAAATATATCAATATTTGGAATATTTAGAATAAAAGTAATAGGAATATAACTTTAGGATGTTAAGAAATGAAAATATAATTTTAAACAATTTATTTAGAGGAGTGGTTGTTTATTTGCAAAGTGTCTTGGAAAAGATAGATTGGACTCGAGACATAAATCCTTTCATAATGATTAAGGTATATCTAATACACTAAAGTATTTTTTTTAATAGCAATAGTTGTTATTCTTCTTCTTGGTAGAGCTTTTAGAAGACTTATGAGGGATTTAATTAAAAAAATGATATGTGAATTATCTTGATGAATAGGAAGTGTGTTGTTGTCGTTCTTAAAAGAGCATTCAGAAGATTTAGGATGGAATTTAATCAAATAAATGAAACGCAGATAATCTTGATGAATAGGAAATGTATAAATAAAGATAAGATGAGTCTTGCATAACTTGGAAACGAAGAAGAAGAAAAAGGAAAAGGACGAAAATAACTAATAAGAATTCCAGGCCACGTTGAGGTAAGAAGCAATGAAGAGGATTATTCCAGAGGAAGAAAATGGCAGAGGATAAGGATGAAAAACATATATAAGGTTGTCAAGTCACAAAAATGCTTAAGATTAAAATTTAATAACTGTAAATCTGATAAGATTGAAAATTAAGAAGTGAATCAAATTATATAAAAGTCGTGCCTTTACATGTGTTATTTTTAAAATTGTGTCCAATACCATATATGTTTTTTGGTTACAAAAGTGAATATGTGGTTGCAGAAGTGAGGTAAAAATACTTATTGACAATTAAATTTGACTTTTTCAATTTTAAGGCTTATGTGGACAATAATTTAGCTAAAGTTTTAGCTTATGTAGCAAGAAATAAAAAATAAAAACAATCAACATCTACCCATTGTCCATTGATATTCATATATTATTTTAAAGAAATAAAGAAAAATGCTTTACTTGTTTGAGGTTAGACATAGAGAACTATGACATCGAAGTAATTTATGGATAATAAATGAATATAAATAGGTAGATGTAGATTGTTTTGATTTTTTTTTTCTTTTTAGCTACCACTACTTAGGCTAAACCTTTAGTTGAATTGTCGTCCATATAAGTTTTAAAAGTGAAAATAGTCAAATTTAACGGTCAATGAGTATTTTTGTTCCACTTTTGTAACCACACAGTCATTTTTGCATCCAAGAAAAGCATGTGGTGTTAAGTGCAATTTCAATTTTGGAAAAATTACATGTGTATTTTTACACTTTTACCCTGCCTATATTTATATGCTCTCTTGTTTTGATTTTTGAATCAAAAGGAAAGAAAGAAAGCAAACGGGAAAAGAAGGAAATTGTCGCAAAAATGAATCGTATTTTTTTTTATACTTCTTAAAATTATTTCAAATGTTTTACACTCTCTATGTGATTTCTCTAATTGATCTAAACACTTCTTACATTTCAAAGTGATTTGAAGTTGTATGGAAATATGAAAGAAATATTATATAGTTTTTTTTTATAAGTAAAGATTATATAGTTATATCCATAAATATTATGATCTTCTCAGAAAATATTGTTCTATGAAATGTCCTATAGGGTAAAATTTTTGTGTGAAGATTTATGTGTGAAGTATTGTGGATCCATATGCTCTAAGTATGTCTAAGTGATGGAATAATGGTATTTTGGATTTTTTGAGTTTTTCTATACATATTACCATATAATTATACTGTAGGGATTTTAATTTTTTCTTTTTTTGCTAGATTAGCAGCTTGGCGTTATTAGTTAAAACTTATTTCATATCACTCATATTTTGTCGTAGTGTCCCAAAAATTGAAAATCAAACCTATATGAAGATGATGAAGAGCAATAGACAAGGAGCCTCTCTAATATTTTTAGACTTCTTATATAGGAAATAATAGTATATTTGACAACTTTGTGTTGTGAAGTGATTATTCCATTGTAATGAATTTTGAGTATATATGTTAATAAAATATTTCTTTTTAGCATATCTTTGTTCAATATTTTAATTTTTTTTATATAAATCAATGTAATCATTTATCTCTTAACTAAATAAAATTGAGGGTTTACATCCAATACCAAACAATATTTTTTCAAATACACCCTAAAGTATTTTTTTATATGTGTTTAACACCCTACATTATCTAAACTGTTTAGTACAAAATTGCACAAAAATGTACTTTAAGATTATGGATATGTGTGAAAAAAATAATTAAGAGATTTGGATGCACTATAAAATATTTTAGGGTTGGGTACATATGAAAAATTCTTTAGGGGAATGAATGCACCTTAACCTTCCTTTTAATGTTTTTTTTTAATTTAACTTTTTGCCATGGAACCTTTCTTTTACTAAGGACTGGACCCATGACTAAATTGACTGAGGCACTAGGTCAAGAATCACATCAAAGTTAACTTGAGATTAAACTAGTAAGAAAGTAAAGATCCTATATTTGGATGGAGAGAAAATTAGGATGAAGGAAAAATAATGGAGAAAACTCATAAAAATAATACATTTCTTTATCATTTATAAAATATTTTAAACATAATACTCATTTTTCTCTTTTTTCTCCCAATCCAAATATAGCCTCAGGGTTATTAATCTAAAATTCTAAAAGAAATGAATTAAAAAGACAAAAAGTGAACCGGTTCACTAGTGACCAATCCGAGTCACACCAGTATATTTATCTCTATAACTAACATTCAATCAAATTGGATTGAGAATCGGTTCATTGGTTTTTTTCCTAAATTGGTTAATCCGGTTTGATTTTTTATACAACCCCTTTTTCCCATAAGCTTATTCTCATGTGTTAGTTAAGCCCGTGAATATTTTTATTATTAATCATACGAGTCACAATTTAGCTCAATCATATTTTGTCACGTCAAAGGAAACACTGATAACTTACGTTTGAAGTTATATTATTTGCTTTTTTTTTCCTGTTATATTATTTTTTCTTATCTTAAATATAAAATTTAATTAATTTTTATTTATTTACAAAGATTAAAAAAATAAATATGTTATTTAATCATATTATATATCTTATATCTTTATGTTATATATCAATTTATAAGTTATATAAAATAATTTCAAAAAATAGCAAATTCAAATGCTTTAAAGTAATAAAATTAACTTTCTCAATATTTTTAAAAAGAGTCAACTGAGTGTTATATTTAGAATCAGAATTAAAAATAGTACTCCATTTTTGCTAACTACTAAAGCACCATGCAAAGTTGCAGTGAAATTTATGATACCTATTTAATCATATGAACATTTAGTAAAGAAAAACAAGTCTTTGGAAAATATCGTGTTTGATATTATATGATTTGGTTGACCATAGAGCCACAAGACTATCTTATATGAGCGTGCAAACGTTATTTAATTTGAAAATAAAAAATCACTTCAATTCCAGGAATTTTTTTTAAAAAAAAAAAACACATCCGCAACTAGATTAATTTTATTGAGTATAAAACCTTTGGCATACAACCATTGTTGTTCACATCCACAAAGTACTGCAGCTTCGTACCAGCAAAGGCCGTTCTCCTAATCAGGTCAACAGATAACAGCATGGCAAGCTTGTACATGTTTGGATTAGCATATGATAATAGCTTCTGTGAGAAGATTTTTATCTCGTTTTAAGCAAAAAATGACTTCTAAAATCATGGTTCCAGAATTTGCCAAATAAGCACTTTAGATTCCTAGTGATTATTAATACTTATAGTATAAACAACTAAACAAAACAGCTACAATAAATTATTCCCCTTTCAACACTAAATTACACTGTGCAAGAACCACAGCAACAGTAACTTTTACCGCAAGGCATCCAAGTAATGTGGTGGAGAATCGTCTATATTGGAAGCTCAATCCAAGTATCCATATTCCCCAATGATATCAACTAAGAACGAGACAGAACCCCTTTTGAACTACATATACAAAACGGTGCATAATATTGTTAGTTCTTCAAATCTTATAAACAAAAGAATCGATGACTTGTATACACTTAAAGGTACAAACACAAAAGTATGTATGCCAACATACAACACCCAATTATGAGTGGAATATGGTTAACAGATATCGTTCAGACTATATTTTTTCAGGGTTATTCTGCCTTCCAAATAGAAGCATTGAAACATGACCAATCCATAAATTTTGTTACTTATGTTGAATCTCAATATTTTTATCAAGAAAGAACAAACAAGAATTGGGTTGTTAATCTCTTGGTCAAACGGTGCAAATAATTTGAAACATGAGAAAATTAGCCGTTTTGTTTTTTAACAAATGCACCACCAAAATACATAAAGAATCAAACATCTGATCTTACAGCAGAGAGATCATCCTGAATTCCTGACATTGGTGTATAGGATAAGCATTAAACCGTTTCTAATAGTAGCTTAGTGGCAGGCCAACATAATCCAGTACGTTTTGTCTTAGCATAAAATAAAGAAAAGCATGTTCATAGATATCATACCTTGGCACAGTCCCACATCGACGTAGGTCATACTCAGTTGCTTGTCGAAGAGCCCTAGCAAAAGCTTTGAAGGTGGCCTCAATGATATGATGGGAGTTTTTTCCAGCAAGCTGTGTTAAAGATTAAGTTAAAAAAACATCTATATGATTAATAGATTTTAAAAGTGAAATAAACACCATCTTAAGTTTATTGTCTGGTAGAATACGCATAAACCCTAGGCATAGTGAATATATAACAGAAAAGTTAAGTTGAACAGTTGATGCAGGTAGAATAATATAAAGTGAAATCTCTGTTTTTGCACCCTAATAGACGTCCAGCAGATTACTCATAGCCTTAAGTTTCCATTTCCATAGCAACACACAGAAATGCTTATGATGGCTATACAAGAAAATTAAAATTAAAATTCTTTACCTGTCGAATGTGAAGTGTCATCCCAGAAGTATTCACTAAGGACTGGAAAAAATGCTCCACCAACTACAAACAAGGATGTCTCAAGAATGCATTAGGATATACAGAGCAACAGAAATAAGTATGAGGATAATGACTGCAAATTGTAGTCATATAGTCAGTTCACGTGTCCAACTAAACTGTTTTAATAACTATCAGTTGGAAGCTCAGGCTTTGTGGTTGAATGACATAAGGACTGGAAAAGAAAAACTTAAAAATAAAGTATTCAAAGAGTTATGCATAACCTGAGTGTCGTATGTTCCAACTCTCTGAGTAGGTATGTCCAAATTATAACCAAGATGCGGTCGGCCAGATAGATCCTGAAAAAGATAAGAAAACAGATTGATTTAGTGAACCATAAGGTGAGAAAAATCTTATAAAAGTGGTCTGAATGGCAATTAAACATTTTTGGCTGAATTCAATGGACTGGCGCACTGAATGGCTAAGATCAGTAGGACTTGGAAGAATAGCCTATGTAACTCCTATTGTTTAACGATGTCAGAACATGAAGAGCTACTGGAACTTCTTGATAAACATTGTTGAACATATTAAAGGTTTAAGTGTCACATATCTCACCAAAATTTTGACAATAACGTTTTCATAGTCTATTTAACATATTGGTGTAGGAGGACTCTGCTTCTCACACAAGACCCCTCCCACCTACATCAGGAAGTAATATTAGTCTTCGAAGAGATCTGGAAGTTATGGGTAGCTAAAGGCATCTCATGACAAGTCATGTTTCCCACTTTCAAACTAGTCTACTTTCCTGCCAGTATCTACATTTTAGCTTTCTTGGTTATTTCCACTCCGTTGTCAACCGGCTCTCAGGGTTATTGTCTTAGCTATAAATAGAGAAGCGGGACTTATCTTGGGGACATCTGGAATGAAACGTCTTGGTATTAGGAATTTGGTCGATATGTAATTAGTTGTATGGTGCTATATGGATAATATTTTAGATTCTCATCCCTTACCCTTTCTAAAAATTGTTTTTCTGATATTCATACGTCAAAATCTAGTCCCATCCTCAACTAGCTTCACACTTTTATGCCACACATACATTAACCGAACTTAAACCTTTAACTAATCATAAAAATACTGTATGCAACAAACTTACCAGGGAAACATGTATTAGTGCTTCATCAAGTGGAGCAGAGAAGTCACCAAACCGGTTTATACCTTTCCTATCACCAAGAGCCTGAAGTAAGGCCTGAAGACAAAAGTAACACAAACCAATTAATTTTAATAGCACATGAATGTGGATTTAAATAGTTAAGTTAAAAGTAACACAAACCAATTAATTTTAATAGTACATGAATGTGGATTTAAATAGTTTAAGTTAATGCACAAATGCCCACCATTTAAAGATTAAAGTATGCAATATAATTATAAGAACTGCCACCATTGATTAGATGCCATGTGCATAGAAAGGATGACATCAAATGTACAAACACACTCGTCAATCAATCTTTTAAGATCTTGAACATTGAATAACAAATAAATTTAGTTTCAAACAGATGCATACTGCAGAAGTCAGCAAATTAAATCATGTACCGTTCCAATGGCAAGGGCCACATCCTCATTTGTATGATGATCATCAATGTGGGTATCACCAGTTGCCCTTACATGCACATCAAACAGCCCATGTGAAGCAAGTTGCTGAACAATCAGAAGAAAGTTTAGTTTCCAAACTGTTACTCCCTCAGGCCAATTGTGATAACTTGATAGCCATTAACTTTAATTTCCAATTAATATTTTGACATTTCAAAATCGATGATCAGATTCTGACAATTAAGAATTTTTAAGTAGGCATATTTTTCTCTATAAACCTCTAGCATGCATCCAAAATCAATCACTCCTTCAATCCCATATTGCAGACCTTGAAAAGAAACAAAACAAATTATAAACTAGGAAGAGTTAATATTACTGACATCTAGCATGTGATCAAGGAAGGGAATTCCAGTAGTACTGTCAGCAACCCCAGAACCATCCAGGTTTATCTTGACCAATATATTAGTTTCCTTAGTGACCCTTTTCACCTCTCCTATTCTAGCTCCTGGAGATGACCAGATAAATATACAAAATCATCTTTCCAAAATCTTGAGCAACTATTTTATAATCGTCTGAAGAAAAACGTTGTTTGGAACAGACCTGATTTAGCTGGTGAAGTTGTTATGGGTGGTCTGTTGTTTTCCACTACAGCAGAAGAGGAGATTGTTCTGAGATGATCCATTCGGATGAGATTGCAGTGATTTACTGAATAGATGGGGCGGTGGGAAAGTGCGGAAGTGGGAGGAAGACTTCTCTGGAAAATCCAAACTCTAGATTTAGGAAGCAGAGATGAAGGGCATTTCAGAAGACTAGCAGTTGCAGATAGCTCCATTCAGTAGGTGAATCAAAGCAATCTAGCAAAAAATAAAGTTGTCACAAAAAAAGTAAATAAAGCAATAAGAGGAGATGGATAAGAACAGAGCCTTGTTATATCAAGTTGTTAGTAGCTTCGTGCACTTCAGCCTCTGAATACAGCTTCACAGACTCGGTACAAAATAACTTTTCACTTTTGCTGTTGATCAAAGAAATTGGCAGGAATCATCAAGAAATTAAGATATAAAGTACGCGCGATATTTTACTACGGCTTGAATCTTTCCCTTTTTGACAGAAGAGAAGAGACAAAGAAAAGAGGAAAAACATGAAACTTTGGGGATGATATAGAACGCAATTAAAAGGGGAATCATCCTAGAGGAAAAACTAAGTTTTATCAGGCTGGGAAGAGGTCAACGCATAAATGAGTGCTGATAGACGAAGGCATGTTTGTTCTTGTGCGAGAAGCAGGTCTACGCGTTCTTCCAATGAATTATAGGTCCAATGAAATGATGAAGTGAAAGTGACGAAAAAAAGAAGTCTTTATGCAAGATATAGCCAACAAGCTAGAACTTAAAACATCTCAAGATATTCATAGAATCAAAAGGACGGCCGCAAATGGAAGTTAACAAATTTGAAGACAAAACAGCAATACATGCACAGAAGACTAAAATCCAATTTCAATCCACGGAAGTAGAAAATAGCTTTCATTCATTTGTAGAAAGACAATAAGAAGCACACCGATACATGGGCGGCACCAGATCTTACACGGGAAAGCCTCGTTGAAGCAGAAAATATGCCCTTGTCGGCCTGTATAGTGAATCCTCCTCCTTCTACTCTCGAAATCAGAAATTTTATTCCTCGTGTATTTGCAGGGAAGTAGGCAATGACGATGGCTTCACTTGGGAGAAGCTGCGGGAATGACGACGGAGGCAGTGTGCCGGAGAAAAATTACACCAAGTCCCAAACAAGTTCTTTTTTTATAAGAAGTTTACTACTGTTAACTCTCTATTAAAAATTTTGACAGGTTGTTATTAATAATTTTGAGGGTGTCATTAATTACTTTAAGATTTGGCAGTAATTAATTTCTGTCTCAAGATCTTTTTAATGTATATTTTTTTATTTAGGACTTAGTGTAATTTTTTTTTTAATTTTTAAAGAAAAAAATCCATTTTCCATTTTTAATATGAATATGGTGGTTTTTTTTTAAAATATTTTGGACTGAAAAAATACGGTAGTTATTTTAATCACAAAAGTGAAAACATGAACAAAATTTATTTTATGTCTTGCCATCATTATTGTTATTTTTAGAGTAAAATATATTAAATACTCCTCTATTTTATCTAAATTATACATATATTCCTTCTATCTTGAAAGTATATAGACATCTTTTAAAATTAAAATGTATATTACAAAAACATCCTTTATATATTTGAAATTCTATTTTCATCAATCCAACCATTAGTTCATCGTTAAATTTGATTATGAAACATTTTCTTTGATCAAAATATTATTCTTTTAATAAATGAATAAACAATTATTTAAATAATTGTTTATGCAAACAAAATATAATTCTATGTTGAAAATTTCCATATAAATTATAAAATGTATTAATTTTTATTATTAAAGTTTAAAATTTTAATTTTTATCATATTTATTAAAACTTATTTATTTAGTATTCTTTTAAATGACTATAGCATTTCTTTCTTTTTTGCCAAGACGCAATAATTAAAACTATATTTGAAAGATATATTTTTATTCACCATATGTTATTAAAAATATAAATTTGAGATATTATATAACTTACATTAATTTAATATTAATTTCTTAAATAAATTCCTTGCACAAATATTTATAAACAGTTTTATTTAAGTATGCATCTATTAAAAGAATTTATCATATTTTTAATTAAGTTTTATCTTTCTGTATTAATTACATTAATTAAGTCTTTATCTCAATAAAATAAAAAATTTAACAAATAACTATTTTCAAAAATAAAAATAAATTAATAAAAGAACTCTTAATTATTTAAACAATTGTTTCAAAAATTAAGAATTAATAATAATTAAGGGTCAATTAGTAAATAAAATCTATTTTAATATAAATTTTAATTAAAAATAAAAATCTTTAACAAAGTTAACGGTTTAAATTTAAATGTATGTTTTTAAAATAATGGAGAGACTTGTATAATTAAAGTAAAATATAGAGGTGGTCAAATTATTTTTCTCTAGTAAAAAAACCACACCACCCACGCAAAATTGAAAAATGGGCTCAACATGTCAAACTGATTGGTGCGTTTAACATATAATTG
>JBAGKO010000017.1:10574622-10591964 GCA_037177275.1 Acacia concinna
ATTTGAGATATTATATAACTTATATTAATTTAATATTAATTTCTTAAATAAATTCCTTACACAAATATTTATAAACAGTTTTATTTAAGTATGCATCTATTAAAAAAATTAATCATATTTTTAATTAAGTTTTCTTTGTATGCATTAATTACATTAATTAAGTCTTTATCTCAATAAAGGAAAAAATTTAACAAATAACCATTTACAAAAATAAAACTAAATTAAGAAAATAACTCTTAATTATTTAAACAATTGTTCCAAAAAATTAAGAATTAGCAATGATTATGGATGAATTAGTAAATAAAATCTATTTTAATATAAATTTTAATTCAAAAATAAAAATATTTAACGGAGTTAACGGTTTAGACTTAAATGTATATTTTCAAAATAAATGGGAGATCCATGTAATTAAAACAAAATGTTCATAGTTTTTACTCTTATTTTTATTGTTAGTTGTTGAATGAATATACACACTTACAAAATTTATTTTCCAACACTTACAATTTGTTGCATTACCTCTTACGTTATAAATTAAGAGTGGTAAATTTTCATATTAACACTTGTTATTTTATTATTATCTATTGTAAACATACCAACCACTTCTTTTTATATCATTATTATAAGTTCACCTGGAGAGTTAATTGATAACCGTTCTACAATTATGCTCCTATTAAATGGATTACATATTCTATGCTCAGCACTTGTGTACTTATTATATGCCACTCTTCAAAACACAATGTTGGGTCTAGTGAAAGAATTGGGCATTTAAGCATAAAACAATCCTAATCATCTAGTTTAGAGTTTTGCTTTCGATTTTTCATTTGAAATTGTGCATCTGCCTCATTAAGATTCGAACGATGCTAGGCCATTAGGTAGCCGTGCTTTATTGTTTCTTGTAACAGAACAACAATTAGCTAGTAGGCTAAGGAATGCCTCTGGTTTTGCTCAATCTTATTCTATATTGGATTGCATCTTTTATGAGATTAGCCCTTTTGTATCTATCAGTAAATTTCTATTATAATTATCTTGTTGGTGACTCGCGACTTTGACCAACAGCAGCCTCATCGCATAGTTTCATATTGGAAAAATAGAAATAGATAAAACCTCAAATTGGATAGTCACGATTGTTTTATTATTAATGGCCTAGATGCTTTCACTCAACCCAATATTACGCTTTAAATGGTAGAATGTAATAAGCACATAAGCGGTAAGATGTGAACTCTATTAAATGTTGGGGAAAGAAAGAGTTGAAGCCCACACCTATTCAGTTAATTAATTTTTTCTTCATATGTGAGAATTAAGTGAGCTTTATTTATTAAAAAACCAATAAATCAGCCATATAAACTGGACATAAGTTTTGCCATCAAACAAGTAATAATTAAGCCTCTAACTTACTCAAGGATTGTTTGGATGAGCGGTGGAAAAAGTAATTTATTTTTTAAAATTGTTAATTAAAAGTGATTTAAGAAAAAAAATGACTTATCTAAAGTGATGTATTTAAATTGGGAATAACAGGATTGATTTTTTCTTTCATAAGCTTCTTCCCTTAGTTTATTTTTTTCCACGGCTTTTTTACATAAGTGGCCATCAATCATAAGTGATTCCCAAACAATGATTTTGGCATATGCACTTTTTTTTAAGTAACTTAACACTGCTTAAAGGAGCTTTAAATCCTTCCAAAACGGACATTTAGCCTGACGAAGGGATGACCAAGTTCTGTTAAAAACATACTACAAGAAGTAGGCAGCTAGGTTTTCTTAAATTTTATCAGTCACAAAAAGTGATTTTAACTTCAGATTTTTCCACCCTTAGATGAAGGGAAAGAAAAGGAGGACCGGCAATGGGCTGTTCCAACAGAAAGGGAATGAAAATGCTTCAGTCTATATTATTATTTCTCCCTCCGTTTCTATTTATAAAACTCTTTTAAAAAATTTTAAAAATCTAATTACATTACTTTAAGATATTAAAGTTTGTCATTTTTCTCTAAATTATTTTGTTTGACTTATAAACTACTATATGATGTAATAAAACACAACATATGATATTATTAAGTAATGTAATTAACTTTCTTAAGATTTTTTTAAGATTCTCTAAAAATGTCTTATAAATAAGAACAGAGAGTATATGCACAAATGTTTAGGCACATGCGTCCCTTTTAAAACTACAGGAAACCTTCTAATATTCATCTTCTAGAGTATTATCCATGTAATTGGCCATTGTGTAGTCATTAATTAAGATTTTTCTCATTTGTTGCATTCTAATCCATACAGATTCCAATATATACCAATTCCACCCCTAGCCATCAAACCCCTGTTCCAGACCTTCGAACGATTGAGACATGTCACTCCGATCAACTTCATTGGTGCCATTGTCATTTTGGTAGCCTTCTACTTATCTAATATCAAGTGAACAGCGAAACACAGAAGCAAGCTAAAATTCTAGAAAATGCAAACTAACTTGTAGTTTTATTTAAAAAACGGGTTTACATTTTAGATTGTTCATATCGCTGCAAAACGTAGAATTCAAGTGCCAAGTAGAACTTAATTACTTCAAACTGACTCTGTCCGATGAATAAATTTTCAGTCCACAGCTAAAAATAGATAAATAAATCCCCGCACTATTTTACCTTAATGAGAACAAAAGAGATGAAAGGGAGCCAGGCAAAATGAAAAGCAGCCAGCAACATAAACTAGAATAGAGTGTTAATACTATAATATAGCATATGATCAAGAAAGGGTAACCAGTACTAATATCAGCAACCAAAACCATCCTGGTTTGTAGAGACCCGTGCATTGATTTCCTTGATGACCCTTTTCACCTCTCCAATTCTATTCCTAAAGATGACCAAACAAGCATTCAAATTCATTGATAGATTACAAAAAATCAGTGATAAAAATCCTTGAAGGAAAAAAGAGCTTCAAGCAGATATAAAATCAGCTGGCAATGCTGTCAAGGCGAACTAGAGAGTTCCACACAATAACCAGAAGAAGAGATAGTTCTGAAGGATCCACTTGGATGAGATTGTGGTGGTTTATCAAGATTATGGAGGAAGAAGGGATGGGTGGAAACAAGAGGGGGTGGTAGGAGGAGTAACATGTCTGTTTATTCCATGTACCTATCTGGCATTGAAGAAGAGAAATTCCAGAATCCAAACATACGTATTGAAATGACCGGCGCAATTTGCTTCCAGCACGAATCTCAATCTTTGAAACTGAGGATTTTACTACAGCAGCCACAATAAATCCACCTCTTGTCATCCATCCTTCCAGCATTACTGGCTTTTACGTATGATACTAATGTTCTTGGCTTAATTGCACGGTCCCAGAACCAAGAAAGCACTGTCAGTTTCCCTGTATATAGAACAAAGACAGATTCTGAATTGAGTCCCCAGTCAAAGCAGCAAATTAAGAGAGTACATCATCTTCCATGCTTTCGCCTTCTCCTTTCCATAGCAGATTGGGATCACATCCAGAGTGATGTTTTTCTGAGCCCTCGTTTAAGTGATGGTCGGGGCTAGGAGATTTAGAGCTAGCACCAGAAATAGCATTTTCAGCCATCTTGTTTTTCATTAACTTATTCCCCTGCTTTACACTGGAGTTTAATTTCTCTTCATTGCTATCACAATCAAAGCTATGAATAGCATGCTTGTTGCCAACAAATCTTTTAGTATGAGGTTCCCCTTCACTATCACTCTCACTACAATCTCTCTGCTGCTGCTGCTGCTTCTTCAATTCTTTCTCCATCTTCTTCCGTGTTTTCCTCGTCAATTGACTGAGCACCTCATCCGAAAAAAGAGCAAAGGAAGATCCATCTCCATTGGGCTTGACCTCCTTATCAACATCAGCCAATTGCTTTTGAAGAGCATCATAGGCCTTGATGATTGACCAATAGGCTGTGCCCCCTGGATTAATATAAACTGCATCTAAATAGTCTCTATTCCTTCGAGGCCGGTAGTCTATTGTCCAGCCTGCATTTAGCAGCATCTCCCTTATTTTTTCTCGCAGTCTCTGCTTCTCTGTTCCACTACCACCCCTGGCTTTTCCTTCTTTTGTTCTTGTAGTTGGGACCTTTTCATGCAAATTCTGTTCATCCTCAGAACTTACCCTCTTCATAGACTTCCGAGCTTCAGTATTTTTCCGTCCCAGGTTTGATGATGTGTCACTGTTCTCTGAATCCAGTGCATCACCCTTGCTATCCTTACTTGACAATGATTTTCTTGATGCTATCTTCTTTTTATTTGGCCTTGGAACTAAGCCTGACTTCTCAGCAAGTGCTGTTTCCAAGTTTGATGAAGAACGGATCAGATCATTCCTCTTAGCAATAGAGCCCTCACTCCTCAAAATCTGTTGACTTTCGACATGTTTGCGGTGATCATGGTGATCTAATGGCCCACCCACCTTCTTCTTACCGACCCTCACCTTTAAAACACCATTTTTGCCCTGAATCCTAATGAATTCATCTCCATTGCCAGCAAACTTCTCTCGCAACAAAGGTAGCGGAAGCTGAGGTCCATCTCTATCCATCTTAAGCCTGCCATGATCCAAATCATTTCCCACAAACAAGCCACTAGCCCTGTCATAATGAGAGTTGTTCCTTCTTCCAATAATGGGTCTGCTTGATCCTAGATCAAATTCCTTCTCAATGCCACTTCTACCTGCATGCATTGATCCCATATACCTTCCTCCATCAAAACCAACTCCATGACTATCAAAACGCCTTTGTGACTTTTCTACATGAATACCCTCATATTCATCAGAATCAAATGCCTCCAATTTATTCCGTTTTATTTCCCTTTCCTCAAAACCATTCTTATCAACCAGGTCCTTGCTAAACCTAGCTAGTGACAATCTATCCCTCTTTCTCCCAAATTCACTCCCTGCAACCATAACCTGCTGGTAGGCAGCCAAACCATTGCGGACGCGAACAGTCTCAGGATCCATCCTTCTGCTAGGAGGCATCAACGATTCATCGCTTGACCCTGAATCACTAGAGCCTACACTGTGTCTCCTGGCCAACTTTTTATCATAAATCTTCTGAGAACTTGAAGAACCAACCCCACCAGGCAAAGTATCTCCTTTCTTTCTAACAATTAAACAACCCGAGGAGTTCCTGCTCTTGACTACAACCTCAGATGGGCCAGCTGATCCAACCCCAGGTCCCATCTACACGAAACAGCCAAAACAAAAACCCTCTCAAATATTCGAAACCACAGTTTTAATCCCCATAAAATTCGACAAATCAAGCGAAACAAAAACGATCCAACTCAGAAATCATAAGTAAGGCGACATTACCAGATTAATTTGGTTTCTCTCCACCCTATAGGCAGAAAGTTTTCCCCTTGGCAAAAATTTTCCAATTTAGACCGACAAGGCAAAGCAAGGATTTTTTAAGAGTCTTACCTCGTCTGAAAATTCCACGATTTCTCCTGCAGTGAATTTTCTGTTCGAGAAGGCAGATCAGCGATGCGAATCCCCAGCGAACGGACGTTGATCGGAGAGCCATGCGACGCGAGCCATATGAGAGGAGAGAGAAAGTTTTGAGAATTCCCAATTGAGACTATCGGTGCTCGGACTTTGCAGGTAACTCTGTATAAAAAATATAATAAATACATAAATAGCGACCCGTAGTTCTTCCGTCTGTAATTCCAAAATTAAACACTGAACCTTGAACAGGTCGATAAATCACATGAACTGGCACTGGGCTTGCACGTATCCAACAAAAATTACGATGATTAATCGATTATCAGTGCCAATGTTAATTTCATATATCTTAATTAATGGAGAAAGATATTATCTTTTTCATTTTCTTCTCATTATCATCATATCCCAACTATTAAATTATTAAATTATAAGAGAAAAAATCTCTCTTTATCAGAGCACCCAAACATCAATTTTAATTAATTTTAGATGTGAGATATTTTTTTATTTATCTCTTGTATGTATATTTTTCAAAAAGTATTAATTTATAAATTGATATGTAATATATATATATATATTATAATTAAATAATTTATTTATGTTTGTTAAGGACAAATATTAATTTTTCAATTTAATTTTTTCATTATTAAAACCTGCCCATATTTAGATTTTGAGAAAGTTTGGGGAAGAGAAAATTAATAAGAGAAATTCTAAATATAGTAAATTTTTTTTATCATTTATAAAAGTTTTTAAATCCAGTATTTATTTTTTCCCCATTTCTCTTCACTTTTCTCCCTATTCAAACACACATATAATTTGATCAAAATTTTACTATTTATTTATTTATTTTTAATAGATATAGATGATAAACAGCACCAATAATTAAGTGAGATATGTTGAGTACGGTCAGTTATTAATGAAATAAAAGGTTGATTCAAATCCAGATTAATATTTTTTTTTTGGCCTGGAATCCAGATTAATATCAACGTAACACACAGTCACACAAACACATTAAATGGCACGATGCTAATTACTTGTAAAATATATGATGATGTTTTCTAGATTACACGTGTGCGCGGCATGTGTAAATCCTTAAACCTGTCGTGGCCTAAGATACTAGGTTATCCTCACACAATCTAAAGCCAGGTTGCACATGCATCTTCTCTTCTCACAAGCCGCCAGTTTTCTTCATCACAACACAATATGACTACGTTATCCGCACCCATGTAACTTTCAACGGTTTATTCATGTTCCCAATTGTGTTCGTCTCATTTTCCTTTTTTTTTTTTTTTATATTAAAGCGTTTCATGTCGTCAACCTCATTTACTCTCATGAACCTTGTTCATATTACTATTATATTGTTGCTGGCAACTAGCAAGCTGGTAACTGGGAATGAGATATTTTTGAAACTTAATAATGAATGATACGTATTTCATTATTTTTTTAAAAATAATTGTATTAAAAATCATGTACTATCTCTGTTCCTATTTATAAGACCCAGTTGACTTTTTTAGAGAATCTTAGAAAAATTCTAAGAAAGCTTATTACATTACTTTAAGACATTAAAATTTATCGTTTTTCTTCAAATTATGTTGTTTGACTTATAAACTAATATATAATGAAATAAAATATAATATATGATATAATTAGGTAATGTAATTAACTTTTTTAGAATTTTTCTAAGATTCTTCAAAAAAGTCAACTAGGTCTTAGAAATATGAACGGAGGGAGTATAAGATCATGCTTTTTAGAAGTGTTTTTATGGTTTTTAAAATAAGTATGTGAGAATAATTGTGCTTAAAAAAAACGCTTTTTTTAGGTTGCCAAACAAGCGTTAAGAAAGACCGTAAATGTTTTTTTTTTCCCGCAAATAAAATTAGCTAATGGCCCTCTTCCCGGTCAAAATCTTCTGTTATGTGTGAATAGCAGGCTCCTTATGAAAGAGAGGGTTCGATCCTAGAAAATAACATGGCCCCTTATAAAACACACTACGAAGATACCATCATGTGTAAAGATTGCACATATATATCTATATATACATATGGAGCAAAGAAATCACATTGCTCCTTGTTTTGTGATTGAAGAAAATGTTTTTTTTTTTGGCCAGAGATTGAAGAAAATGTTTGAAACTAATGTTTTGCCAGCGAAAATGATAGATACTCCATCAAACACTATGATTTCTATCACCAACTGAAATCAACACACATCAACATTTACTTTCATAACTTCATAGCGACTCTCAACGAAAAACCAGACATGCTTTTTAATATCACCTCGTAAACAAACAAAAAAAATCCATGTGTCATCATCATCTTCTTTCATTTATTGACAGCCACCAACTCATTGATCTGTTAAAACACCACTTCAAATGTTATTACTGTTTTTTCCCCCATTCAAGCGAGGGTTCCCTAATTTCACTGTTGCTTCATACATATGCTAAAAAGAAAGGTGAGCATCTAGTTCGGTCAGTTAAATCCAAATTTATTAGTGTTCTAAGAAATTTCAGTTAGGCCAAGTGTTGCCGAATCATTTCATATAGTTAAAGGGCAACAGGTAAAGGCAAGAGTGAAAGGGACAAGAGCTTGGCAATAATTAAAACAAGGTAGTGAATAGTAATGACAGGTTGCTATCTGGGCAGCGATTTTTTCTTGCTTTTCCGTTGCTTTGTGGAGCCGAAGTTGAACATTGGAAGCCCTCTCAACCTCAATGCCTAGGGCACTTTATTTTTAGAGTGAAGGCTCACTGCTCCTTTCACAGAAAGTATGAAATAAAAGGGATCCCTCTAACATATGAATGGTTATTACAGCATTTGTGTGGCCATAGCTTTTCCTTTCTTGGCACAGTGTGTTGCCAACAAGGGGAATAAAAAAAGGAACTAATTTTATTTTATACACCTTTAGTCCCTTTTTTTGTATTTCTCCAAAAACATTGTTAACATGGTAATGATCTGCGTGCACCTACTCCGCCCCATTTTTTGCTGGTAGTTATATATCAACCACGAGTCAAATGTCCAAACATGTATGTTAACTAATTCAAACAGGATGATTCAGGACTTATCTCTGTTAAATCATTGAAACTTAGGTAGACTTGATATCTCTGTTCTTTAAATTCTTAACTTTGCTCGGGCTCTTCCCCTGTGGGTGTATGTTCCTATGTTAAGAAAAAGGCCCAACATAAAGACCCATACTCTCTTAACCAAGGCTCAGGGGTTCAATCTCAACTTGGGCATGGAAAAATGTCACTGGCCAGCTATCCTACACTTTGAGATGCCTATCAATTAGCGAATCCAAATTAGTCTAAGCCCATTAAATTCGTCACGATGTAGGGGCTGGCCTGGGACACTGGTGGTCTAACAAAAAAAAAGGCCCAACATAATCAACATTCCTTCTCTTATCCATGCTTGTTAGACCTAATATCTTCTTCTTTTTCAAATTAAAAGGACAGACACTAAAGGTTTGAGATTACAGTTAAGATCGATCCTACGATCTCCCACTTACAACGAAACTTTCATGCTAATGGTCTATATCTTTAAATCTCCACCATACCCCTTAAATATCTGGTAAGTTGGCTCTCTCTCTGGGACATGATGCAACAATATCACATGGCACTGCAGTAGTTATCCAGGTGACCACAACGCTGTTTCTGGGGCCATTCAATTCTTCTCAGAATCACCCACACATCAGTGATCTCAAATGCATCATCTTGTTTTCCTTAGAAAAGAAAGGCTAAAGTTTTGTGGCCAAGCAATCTTCAGGGAAAACATATCACAGATATTTCCCTCCTAATTTGGCACAAAAAGGCAAAAATAGAACTAAAGAGTGTCTTATCTTGTTCTTGTGCTCCTTTTTAACACGGGAAGGAAGTGAAGACATGCCAAGTGGTTCAAGCTGGTTAGAGAGTCTTTATTGCTTACAAATATAATTTCCTGTTTTTTTTTTTTTAGCTGAAAGGTAATCCCTCCATTTCTGATATGACATGCCTCATGAGCCGAATTTGACAGATGAAAATTGTAGAGTAAATTTGAGAGAAAAGGCAATACAAGAAAGTCCACATGCAAGTAACTAATGAAGTCAAAAGATTAAATGTTGAATCCCATATTTCCTTGAAAAACGACATAAATTTCTCTACAATTTCAGAGAATCAAGTCCTCAGGAAGCTAGATAATGATCTCACATATCAAATAAAGCATCTCATCAACAGTATTATTATACCATTATCTGTGATTCAGTGTAGTAGTTAGCACTACATTTTAGGAGAAGGAACTACATAAAGGAAAATTTTCTCAGACTAACATGGTTTTGTTAATCTCTGTATGATGTATATCTGACTTTAATTCACATGAAATGGGGCCTACACTCATTGAAATTACATCTACTCTCCTCTCAGTATCTTCCATTACCTTTGGTTTTCCCATAATCAATGCAAACAGGCAGCTTGTTTGGTATAGTTGCTATGGAATCAACTTTTACAGAGAAGTGTATGAACTTTTAGCAGCATCTATGCATCTATTGCATCAACCGGAAGAGAGGTTGCTCTATGAAGAGAGTATGGAATTGGAAGCAAAGATCCAGCATAGAAATCATTGGCTGTGACCATCTGCTCAGGACTATTAGATCCACTAGTCTCATCTACATCTTGCACCATATTAGCCACAACTGAGAACTTATTCTTCTCTGCATCAGTTGGAAACCGCTTCCTGGTGGTCAAAAGCCTCAATAATTGTTTATTGTTCCGTAACTTCAAGTGGGCTGTAACTGGTAGCTTTGGGACCCCACCATATTTCCTATGCTCTTCCGATTCTTCAGGGTCAGGAGATGTACTTGAGAGTTTTGGTGTTGCACCTAATTGCTGGTCTCTAAGTTCCCTTAACTGCATTTGGTATTTTGCTTTGAGCCATCTTAGTTCATGCCTAATTTCATTCTCATAGTCCAGGAAAACACATTCTAATTCTTGATTAGAAAATGTGTCTTTTGAGTTGGGATTACTTCTCTCATCCCCTATAGTACTTCTCTCATCCGCTTCAATTTTTGATTTGTTTGATGCCTCATGTGATTTATCACCATGTATGTCTCTGAACTCCTCTGAACTTGGTTCTGGCTCATCTCTCTGAGCCCAGATATCAGTATAGTGAATACCAGTAGATTGACTTGAAGCAGCTGGAGGACCATCTGTAGTACAATTTTCAGACCCCTCAACTTGGTATGTGATCTCCTCGAAACGGCCATGAATGGCTGCACAGCCATCTCTGGAACAATGAAGAAATTGTAACTTCTTAGCTGATGGGTTGTTCGATGATACATAATCAAAGAGGTTGCCACGAGAAGCACAATTGAAGCAGAGACTTTCACTTGTGCACTCTGGATTTTCCTCTGTTCTGGGTCCAGTTTTCCACTCTGGGACCAAGTTTGCTATTTCATTCTCTATCATGTCTGCTATTTTTGTTACATCTTGGTCAGTTATGTCCAGCTCAGCCACCATTTCATTTGCTACACTCAACGCTGTATCAATCTCTATATCGAATGGGAAGTAGATGTTTCGCACTCGACCTAGAACAATGGACAATAAAATCATCAAAAGGCTTAAAAACTTCAAGAATGCAATAATAAGATGGAAGTATACCAACCTTCCTTATCTGCTATCCTGAGTCTGAGAAAAACGCCATCATCGTCTCTTCTCCTGCCTTTGATTACAGCATCAGCTTCAGCCAAATTATCATCATCTTCACATTCAAAGAGATCAATTTCACTGGTTAGCTCAGATTCTGGTCCATAACCACTCAGATAATCTGTGCACTCATTGGCTGAGTTGTTACTGCTGTGAACTCCATTAAGAGGTTTTCTATATAAAGAGGTTACTTCATAGCAATCTCCTTGATACCGAAGTGATCTCATCTCAAACCCGTAATCATCAGTTTGGAGAAAAGGGTCTTTCAGAAGTTCTCTTGCAGAAAGCCTAAGGGGCACGGTTGCTAAGCATTTCTCTACAAATTGTCTAACCTCAGGATCCTGTACTTTGTAGAGAGCCTCTGGTTTCTTTCCCTGGAGGGAATATGCATGTATATGAATGAGGGAATAAAAAAAAAAGGTATTCAAGGCACCAAAGAAACATGAACAAAATAAGTTTGGTTCTTACAGAGACAACTTTCTTGTAGATTTGAGCAGGATGGGTGCATTCACTGTAAGGATATTCAAAAGTCACCATCTCCAAGATGCACATTCCAAAAGAGTATATATCAACTAATTCATTATAATCCTCTTCATACACTTCCGGAGCCATAAACTCTGGTGTGCCTGAATTCAAAGAAGAAAGAAGGAAACATTTGGAAAACCAGAGTCTTGAACTAATTGAGTTATATATGTAGATAACAATTCATACTATTCCCATATTATATATGATACGGCTCTTTCGTCCATTCAATATAAGGAGCCCATCTATCTAATTTAGAGCAAGCCCCTGAAGATAGAGAACATAAGCAAATAACATGTTTGTAATTGATGTAAATACTTCTACCTACCAACGCAGCGAGCAGCGTTAGATTTGAGGAGAATTGCAGCGAGGCCAAGATCACCAATTTTAACTTCCCCTTGATTTCCATTGATGAAAATGTTGTCACATTTGAGGTCTCTGTGAATCACAGGAGGATCATGACTGTGAAGATAAAGGAGCCCTTCTAAAATCTGCCTGCACCAATGCTTCACAGCTCGAATGTTCACTCTTTTGTGTTTTAACCTGTACCTGCTCAGACAAAAAAAATGGAAATTATTCAACATCAAGATCTAGTAAAAGAATATTAAAAAGGACCACAAAAAAAAAAATATATATATATATATATATATAGTACTCGTGAAGAAGGCTTACTGTCTGAGAGTGCCAGAGGTGAACATCTCAGTGACGAAGTTAATATGCCTATTGGCAGTATCAACCCAGGAAATATAGAACTTCATGATGTTTTTGTGTTTCAAGGTCTTGAGAAGATGAATTTCACAGTATAACCTCTCAAGGTCTTCAGGATTCTGCAGAAAATCGTAGAGCTTCACTTTATTCCAAGCCACTTCTATCCCTTCATACTCATCGAATGCTCTGTAACTGCAAAAATGAATATGCCCGCATATTAACATCAATCAAAATGAAAACTTCAAACAAGTTCGCTTCAAAACAGAGCAGATTCTGAGTAGAGCGTGTTATAAACAAGAGAAAGATTAAAGGGATGATTTGTACACTGTCTTTGAAGCCCCTTTGCCAAGAATTTCGTTATACTGCCGATACAAAGTTAAAAACCCAGAATCAAAAAGGAGAAACAAAAGTATAAAAGAGCGAAGCAAGGGTGAATAAGAGAGAGGGTATTCAGTATATACTCTTCCATATCTTCCAGTGGGATCAACTTCAACGAACTCAGAGTCCTCTACCTCAAAACTTGCAGAATCATTCATGCCTCTTTATTATTTTTATTTCTTCTTCGCTCGGTTAGTTTTATCTGCAGAAGGCTTTAAGCAACACCCTCTCGTGTGCGCAAAACAAAGAAAGAAAGAAGAGAGTAGTTGCAGTCAATGCATGTGGAAAGATTGAGAGGAACTTATGGTGACTAAACTTTTTTGGCTATCCGTTAGGTGAAAGAACAGAGAAGCTGAGGAAGAAAGGCAGAGAGAGAGAAAAGAAGAGCCTAGGAAGGTCCATCAAAAAGACAAAGTTAATTTGTCAACTACCCCAGAGACAACTAGGCAAAGATTTCACGAAGCGATATGGAGCATAAATATAGACAATTATCGATTACCTTTTAATGTGCCATAATTCAGTTGCAGTGTAGTTTTAATAACGTGATTGTATGATTAATGGAGAGTTAATAAACAACGATTTACTTAATCGTACAATTGGATGACAATTTTTTTTTTGCTTGAACAGCCTATAATCTTCCACCACGCTTGTCAGACAAAAGCTGACAAAGGAGCGGTCTCTATCGAAAGCTTCCTGCTTTCTATCTCATCACGAGCTGGAGAACCAAAATGAAACGGCCCATGTCAGGCCTTTTGGATTTATTAATGTTGAACAAAATATTGTGTGGTTACTGGGCAAAAGATGGAATTTTGGGGTGCCAAACTGCCAATGGATTTTTGGCCAACGTTACCTTTTGCTTCACGAAAATCTTATGAAACTAGTATGCTATTTATGGCTCGTTTCTTCCTCTTTCATATACTTTCCCCTCTTTAGTCTTTTCCAACCGTGGTTGAGTGATAGGTAGCCAAGCAAATCTCTAGGAGTTAGGACCACTGCTAGAAGAAGGGTGGTGATTATACAAATAACCTCATTTTCGTTCGTAGGCGTCACACATGATCACAAAAGTTTATAGACAGGTGCTGATAAAATCTAAGGGAGTGTTTGACATTGGAGGTGGGAATCACTTGCAGGCTGGCCTAATCGGGTTGGCGGGCCCGTTTAACCGGTTTATAAACGGGCTGGCATACCCATTTAGGCCAATCCGCCCTTTTTTTTTTTAATATTTCTAATTTTTTTTCTTTTACCTACTTATATCACACTCTATTTATTTTATACATTTATATTATGTAACAATTTTTCATTTTCACTTTCATTTTTTTACCATTCATATCATAAAAATATGTAAATTTCTCTATTTTAAATTTAATAATAGTAGATTAAATAAATATAATATGAAAATAATAATATTACATAAAAAGTATGAGAAAGTTGTTAAACACAATATTCAATATAAAGGGATAAAAGTATGTGACTCAAATAATTGATTTTAAATTGTAAGAATAATTAAAAAAAATTAAAAAATAAATAAATGGGTTAAACGAGCCAGCCCGTCAGGCTAGCCCGTTTAACTCGCGGGCTGAACGGGCTGACATTTTGTCAGCCTGAACCCGCCCAACCCAACAGGTTGACGGATTGAACTCGCGGGTTCAACCCGTTTTACCGGCTCTAGATAAGGACCACTTTTGCACAAAAAGTGATTAGATAGTAGCATTGGGTATTTGAAAATTTTTTAAGATCATTTTTGCTGCGGAAGTAACCACCTAAGAGTGCTGGGTATCCGGAAGTTTTCAAGAACCATTTTTGTCCCAGAAGTAACCACCCAGGAGCATTGGGTATCTGGAAATTTTTGGATGACCATTTTTACCCTAGCAAATTTATGTTAGCCGTTAGTCAATGTCAGGTTTAATCCTAAAATAACATTATAAGCTGAAAAGTTTCACCGTCATTATCCAGATCACATATGATTCGACCATCACGTTCTTAAAGCAAAAGCCCAGATCCACATCCAGATCGCATATGGTTCAACCATCACGATCTGTCGAATCTTTAGATATTTTTATCTTCCTTAACTCACAATCCAAAGGTTTATTCATAATATTAAAACAATATTTCTCAAAATCCCTTTCTCTCCTTTTCCTAAAAAGTTTGAGCTCATGGTATCATTTAACAATCAAACTTGATATTGACTAACTATCAGGGTAAATTAGTAGGGGCAAAAATGGTCCTTAAAAAACTTCTGGATACCTAGCGCTCCTGAATGGTTACTTTTAGAGTAAAAATTATCCTAAAAAAACTTCTAAATACCTAGCACTCCCGAATGGTGACTTTCAAGGCAAAAGTGATACTTATCCCTTTTTTTTTCAAGAATTAAGGAGATTGAATAACTCATTTATGAGTTCACACTAAATTAATTTATTTGATTTATAAATTGATATATAATATAATAGTATAAAGTATGATGAAGAAGTTTGTTTAGTTTCATTAATCCTTCTAAAAAATTGTGACTTCAATGGTAATTTTATAAATAGTATGGCTTATTCTAATAATACAAACCCGAATGATAAAGACACAAAAGAATTACTATTGTACTCTTGTTTATTGTTGGATTAATTAGACTATGAAGTATGTAAACTGAGTTTAAATATTACCTTATTTAAAAAAATTTGAGGAAGCATCCGATCACAAAGTCCAATGTAAATGAATTGGCTATTTAAGTACCTGACAGCACATGGATCACGCTTCTCTCCGTTGCCTTCTCATTTGTTGCCCATGCTTTTCCTAAAACGACGCCGTTTTAAATATCTAATCTCAACCGTCCACTTAGTCGCCCAATCTCAGCCCTCCACATATTTCCCTTCTCTTTTAAGTGTATCAAGCCGCACATTTGGTTTTAATTGTGAGCCTTTTCGCGCCCAGTTTTGCTTTCGCCGCGAAAAAACCAGGAATCACCACAGATACTCAGATGATCTTTTAGAGAGAAGAAAAGGCTTTGTGCCTATGATTATTAAAGATTAGTGAGTAAAACAACAATTTTGTATCAAATGCTTGATAGTTCATATTTAGATTTTTAAATTTATGATTTATAATCCAACTTTATAATCTGGAAGATTATTGATATATGGCCTGTTTGGAAATTCTGAGTTGCTCAAAATAACTGATTTACCGCTAAAAATTTAGCCAATCAAATGACTTGAGCTAATTCTTTTGTGTCATTCGAACAAACAATAGAATAAGGAAATGTTGAATGTTTAGATCTGTAGATTGGAAAATAGGAATGTGATGGAATGCCGTTCTGTGATGTACGTTGTAGATTAGAGTTTGTTGAGAAATTCTAAATATCGCTGTTCGACCCTTCTTTGTCAACCCCAAGAACAAGGTTATAATCTGGAAAATTATTAATGATGGATATTGTTTTTTATGTATATATATTGTTGATATAGTATGTTTTTGTATAGTTTAGCTAAAATAACTTTTTTGATATAGGAGATATCTTTTTGTTTAATATATTGAGAAAAGAGGGTTTGATTCATTTGACAATGTGAAAGATTATTGATACTGATGTTGTTTTGTCATGTATATATATTGTAGATATAATATATTTTTTTATTATTTTAGCAAATATCAATTTCTTTTATATGCTAGATATCATTTTTTTAATATATTGAGAAAAGAGGGTTTTTATTCATGCCTTCTTTATTATTTTCTATTATATAACTTTTGATTTATACATAATCTATCACATTTATATACCTAAAACAGATATTTGTGCGCATTTGTTTCGATTTTTACATATACATGGGAATCCATTTTGAGATCACAATTTATATTGGGTTTATACTATTTAATTTTGCAAGAGGAGTATACCATGGATATAGATTTAATTCCCAAACTTAATCTTGAATTTGACAATTTAGAAGAAACATGAGAATTTTGGAAAGCATATGGTAGAAGAATTAGTTTTGGTGTTCGAAAACAAAGTTTTGATAAGAGCAAAAGGACAAGTCATCATATACCTCTTACCTATATGTTTATTGTAAAGAAGGGGTGAGAAAGTAAGACAAGCGAGATGTGACAATAAGGGTGTATTTGGTTGGGGGTTTGTTTAAGTTAGGTTGAGTGGGGTGAGGTTTGAAAGTTAAAATACCTTGTTTAATTGTGAGTAGGGGAGGTTAAGAGAGGTAAAAATATTTTGTTTTTAGTGAGAACCTAACCTAGGTTGTCAACCTTCAAAATTAGGGGTTTTATGAGGTGAGAGAAAACTTTTATTTTATTTTGACTAAATTACCCATGTCAATTGTTTGTTATTCTATGGGTGCCCTTGGCTAAAATTCCTTTCTTCCTCCTCTAATTTTCTGCGTTCTGTTCCTCCACTAGTCCAGCTACCAATTCTCAAGTCGTGACTTGGATGTACTCTCTATCTCTCCAAGTCGCGACATGACAATTCTTAGGTCGCGACCTAGATGCCCTTCTCAAGTGGAATGTGCTGTCTATCTCTCCAAGTCGTGACTTGGACTTCTGAGGTCGCGACTTAAACAACTGTTATCTAACCTTGATAGAGCACTGTGACTTTTGTACTCATTTGGTAACCTCAGAGTTAATAAAATAATATATAAAATCAATAAATATTTAAAAATGTAAATAAATAGATAAGGG
>JBAGKO010000017.1:10596227-10618751 GCA_037177275.1 Acacia concinna
GCTAATGAACACAATAAGACTTTTTGAGACATGTTTAAAGATAAGAATGAAAATTTTATAACAAAAGAACACAATCGAAATTTTGCAAATTGGTTAAAAGACACATTAATGATGAGATGAAGAGGAATCCTTATTCAATTTTTGAAAAGTTGAAATGGCTATTGAAAGGACTGAGTTTAACTGTGTTATTTTACAATGGTTATGCAATTTATATGCAAAACCATGATACACAGAGCATGATGCAGAATAGTGGGGTCACATTAGTTGCTGATTCTTGGCATAAATCTAGTGCAAAAGACGTACACCTTATATATGCACCAATGTCATTCTTTGGTGTCATTAAACACATGTGGGAGTTAGATTACTCTATGTTCAGACTCCCTGTCTTCAAGTGTAAGTGAGTCAACAACAACAGTGGATTGCGGATTGATGTGTTAGGGTTTGTTCAAGTAGACCTAACTAAAACTTGGTATAAAGATTATCCTTTCATTTTAGCATCCCACGCAGAACAAGTGTTTTTCATTCTAGATCATACTAAGAAGAATTGTTTTATTGTACTCCCTTCTAACAAGAATAGTCAAGAACAAGTTAATGATTATTTAAATATCGTTGATGATAATCCTTCTTTTGACATGTTGGGGTCATAATATATTGGTGCAGATGAAAATGAAGATGAACCCTTCTACATGAGACATGATCATGAAGAAGGGATTTGGATAAATCTATCAATGCCTACTACTAAGAGAAAGAAGAAGAAAAATTTCAAGAGGAAGAGATCAGAAAATAAGTGATTTTACTTGTATGTTTTAGATATATTTGTTATGTTCAATTTAATTTATTTTTAACTAACATGATTGTCACTATAGACTGATATTTATCTACTCTAAATTTACAAGTTGTTAGCTACATAATGGATCCTAGAGAACGATATACACCTACCAATGACTAAAGAGATGATGAAAATGATGAAGATGAGCAACAATATGCTCCTCCTAATGTTGCAAATGCAGCTGCCAATAGACAAATATTTATACATTGTAAACATTGTGGTAGGACTATTATGAAAAAGGTTGATCAGAGATAGACATAAAAGGATTTGACACGAACTCTATTGGAATGAGTTGGGAAATCCATATGGAATAAAAAACAATTCATTCAGCCGTTTTATTGGCATTGTCGTCCAAATGAAAGTTCCGATTACTCTTCAAAATTGGAGACATGTGTAAGATAATGAAACGGTTGCCATATGGGCTGAAGTGCATGTAAGACATTAATTACTATATCATTGTGGTTGTTTTGTTTTATACTTTGACAATATTATGTTTTGTTTTACGTTACAGTCTTGTTTTATTATCTATGGTGAAGAAAAGAAGGAATATGTGATGAGAAAAACTGGCAAAATTCTAAGAAAGAGTTTTGATCTTGTAAAATATTTTATGGCAAATAATAATAATATTATTTATACACCGCTAGAAATTTATGAAGGAGTCATCAGTTAAAAACAAGGGGATGAATTTGTCATGACACACATGTCACCCCAATTCCAGGTTGTATGATATTAGCCTTTACATAATACTTGTTAACTATTTCTAAATATTGATGTTTACTAATATGGATCCTTTAGATGTAAATAGGAATTAAGTAGTAAGAATCGGGCAAATGCCACAAACATGTCATACAGATATATCAAAGGAGCAATATCACATGCCAACTTAGAGCAACAACTGGTAACAACTAATAATTATTTCCTATGCGTCTGATTTGTAAGATTAAATTTTTAAATTCATATAATTTTGATCTACAGCTACAACAATCCAACTCTGATAGTACTAAATTGCCAAGACATGATTTGTAGGTAGCCAGCGTCACAAACTAAAAGGGGAGATTGTTAGCGAAGAAGGTAGAAGGGTGGCAGAATATTGTGTAAGTATCATATTATGCAATTAAAAATTAATTTAATTTAATTTTTTCTAATTTAAATTTTGTAACATTACTGTAATTCTTTTTGTCATGGCTAACAATGACCCAAGAGATGCCAAAACTAGCAGATTACGTGGGTCACAGCGATTTGCTCAGCAAAGTGCTAGCATACCCTAAGTATAACAATTATGTTTGAGGTACTGGATTTGGAATGACACATAAAAAATACTTCATAACACAAAAGCGCTCCACCCATAATGAGGTAAACAGGATGAGGGAGGAGCTTGATTCGTACAGGAACTTCATGTAAGCACAATTTGAAGAACAAAACGTACAAATCAAATGTTGAGGAGTCAGATTGAAATTCTAGTGCAGTCTAGGACAAATCAGAGTAACCCAACATGTGAAAGTTCAAGTGTGAGGAATAGTTGTACTTCTTATCATAAAGTGCATATTCCTTTGGTAATTAATTTCTTTCTTATTTAACATTTCGATATATTACAAATTTGTGGTTTTTGGACTATTAATGTATAACTCTATTTTCCACAAGATGAATCTACTTGCAAGCTTCACGTTGATCAATCCTTTAAGAATGCAATTGCTCTCAGAGTAATGTTTAACGATGATAATGATAAGTTACATGGTTCTCCCTTACCCGACAATTCTCTTAGAGTAAGGATTGATTTTTGCACCAGCGAAGATGCACTCCTGCCTATCCCTTCTCCAGATGATGAAGTCATGGTTAGAGATGTTGTCGGGGGATATGTTGCATGGCCAACACATTTGATAGAGCTATGTCAAAATGTACTTAAATTACAATTGCTTACGCTTTTTTCTACAAATTCAGGAGCAATGAAAAATTTCAAAGTGTTCTACAAATGCACTAGATGTCCAAAAAGGCCATGCCTCTAGTAGCAACCAGCAAGGCCATTCCTCTAGTAGCAGCAAGAAAGGCCATCCCTCCACTAGCGGCCAAAAAAGTCATGCCTCTACCAACGGCCAGAGAAGCCATAGTCAAATCTCCTATCATGAGTAGCTCTTCAATCTTGTGCCACTTTAATGGAAGGAGCATCATTGATATTAGATTTTGATTATCGCATCTATAATTAACATGACATGGTCAAATTTGTCATAGAGAAGGTTCTGATAGATATTCTCAGTCATGGATGGCTTTCTAGAATGATTATAAATATTTGGATTAGGTACGTACTTTACCATCACTATTCAAACTATTTATTCATGTTTATCAATTGATTTATTTGTTTAATAAAATTGTATGTTTTCTAGGCATCTATACCATAAAATTACAGGGGACGATCATAAGTCTCATTTCACATTTGTCAACTCATTTCTTGTCGGCCATCACGAGGGAAAAGTAAATTTCACCCAACAATCACATGACTTGAGGCAATACTTCATAGATTATTGATAAAATACTTTCAAAATAACTTAGGCGACACTAAATATTGATAGTCATCAAGCTAGCGAAACCAGCAGGCCCTCACATTTATTATATTAATCCTTTAAGAAAGGGGGAACCAAATAACCATGAAGATATAAAATGGTTGTTCAATAGATAAGGGTACGCTTGCACATGTCAATATTTTTGCATGTGATTGAATAACACATAAGTAATCAATTTATTTTTATTTTGTCAATGCTTTGACCTCTTATCGGGTCTCTATCTCTCTATCACATGCTAGATCTTTTAACCCTCTCGAGGGCTATAATTGGAAGAAAATGACAGTATTAGTTACAATTTATTAAAATTTTGTTATTCTACAATTTTTATTTAAAAACTGCAACAACTTTTTATTATATTGTTGTAGTGCCCCTTTCAGCCTAATAATGATGATTGTGGGTATTACATAATGAAATTTATGAAAGGAGTAATTACCCATAACAAAACTTTTGTTCCTCATAATGTAAGTGATTTTAGCTTCAATTGAAAGTTTGTTTTATTAATTTCAATTGTTTAGTAACATTTTTTGTGATTTTAATTTGTTATGTTGTAATACTTTCAATTGGTAATATTATGAAGGTGAACATGTTGAGTGCTTGACTGATAATCAACTCAATATAATAATAGAAGAATGGTGTAAATATTTATTATGGCAAATGAGAATGTGATTTTTTATGCACAACATTTGTACTAATATCAGTAATTATTACTTTTAATTAACTTTTTCTATGTATTGTAATTTAATAATTATATGCTTGTTTATTTTCTTTATAGAACTGTTAATATGTGCCCAAAAATGTAATACTGAATTGAACTTCTTGTGACTCTTTTTCTTTCTCTTCATGTGTAGAACATGAAAATAGAAAAAGAGACATAGGCATGCTACATTCTGTGGTGTTCCTTTAAATAAGGGGAACACCACAGAGGTGGTGGTAGCCTGCTGTGTTGCCCTCTCAGGAGAGCGCCACAGTAGGACTATCTGTCTTATCATGGCGCTCTCCTGTGAGGGGCCACAATAGGACTACTACAATATGACACATAGTTTGGGTCCTACTGTGGCGCTCTCCTAGGAGGGCACGACAGTAGGACACCCTCTTGTGGTGCTCTCCCCAATGAGCACTACAGGAGGTGCCCAACTCCTGTGGCGCTCATGAGCGCCACGATACCTTACCGTGGGGTACCTCCTATAGCGCTCATGAATGCCACGATACCTTATCTTGGTGCTAGCAGTTGTGGCATTTTTTAAGCGCCACGAACCTACAAAAATGAGCACTACAAGAAGTTATTTTTGTAGTAGTGAATGGAAAAATTGAACCTATTTGAAAAGTTTGTGGACACTTTTAAATGACAGAAAAGTATGTGGTGTTGGATGTACTTTGGGTAAAATTTTATGGATATTTTTTACCCTTAACCCTTTTAAATTGGGAGAATTTCAATAAAGGACCACAGTTGAGAATTAATATTAGCGTAGCCCATAAACAAGTGAATAAGTCATATGAACATGGATTTTTCTTGTTCATACAACTCATTCACTTGTTTATGGGCTACGCTGATATTAATTCCTAACTGCGGTCCTTTACTGAAATTCTCCCTTTTAAATTTAAGGGATTAAAATGAGACAAAATGTAAAATTAAAGGACCAAAATTATGCTTTAGGCTACCTGAATGAAACAATATTGTTTTTTTAAACTTAAATGAAACGATATTTGTTGTGTAACATCTTTAAACAAAAAATAAATAGATGGTAAAATCTCACTTAAGTCTCAGAAACTAGAAAAAAATATAAAAAAGGTCCCAGTATAATTTCCTCTATAAGAAAATTCTTAAGGAACTCAGTTACATATATTCCAAACTTGAAGTTATTTGATTGACATAAACAAGTTTATCAATGACAACTCTATGACTTGTCTATATAGTTACATACACTTATCAACGAAACAATTCTAATTAATATAGATTAGTCTATTAATGACCGCTCTATAACTTGTCAATATAGTCACATACACTTGTTAATAGAAACTGATTAATTTAATATAGGTAGGCTTGTCAATAGTCACTCTATGACTTATTAATATAGTGTGTGTTTGGGACACCCCAAATGTTTATCGAACAGTGGTAAAGCTTAAAAATTGTGTATGTTTAGGAAACTTATTCCTAATCTAATTGATGGACTGTTAGTTACTTTTGTTTCTTAAGTAAGAATAAGTGTGTGTGTGTTTGGAAAGCTGTTTAGAAACCAAATCAGATGTTGGTGGTGGAAAACAGATATTGGTCTTTGGGTTGTCTTAATTGGGTGTTTGAGATAATAGTGACCTTACTTGACTTATTCCAAATAAGTCTCTTATTTGGATAAGCAAAGTATTGAAGCTTATTATGGACAGACAGATGGATGTTTTGCTTCTTCTTCTTCTTTTTAGATTTTTTTTTTCATTTTTCTCTTATAACTTACTCCTCTCAGTCCTAATTATAAAACCTAGTTGACTTTTTTTGGATAATTCTAAGAAACTTTATTATATTGCTTTAAAATATTAAAATATATCTTTTTTCTTGATTTATGAATTAATATATAATAGAGTTAAGGTGCACATTTAACAACAATATTTTACCAAAAGTGCATTTGACACAATTAAGTTTTGATGGGGGCACAATTACACACAAACAATTAAAAACAAGGTAAATATAACAAAACCACTAACTTAGAGATAACATTAAGGGCGAATATGAGCCAGGCCAAGCCAAGCTTGGCACTTAACAGGCCCAGCTTGATTCGAGACAAAGGGGCCTGAACCTGGCCTGAACACAGGCCTGACCTAGCTTGAAACCTATTAAGAGGCCTGATTGAATAATAGGCCTAAACATAAAACATGCCACATCTAAAATAGGACCCAAACAGGCCCAAATAAAATTAAATAATTGAATATAAAATACATCACAACATACATTATAAATCAGTCAAAAATACAATATTATATCAATTTAAATTACAACAATTGGGACTAAATCTCAAATCTTCAAATATGACCTTTTCTTTATCTTGTTCCATAGAACAACAATCAGATTGTTTTGGAAGCCAAGTCTAGCAATCAAAACAGGAAGACAAATTAATTTGGAAGCAATCAATATATACCTTAGACTCAAATTGCGCCTTCTCATGATCTGTTATTGAAAAAATAATGGCAAGTATTTAAACAGAAAGCATATGCAAAGATTAGTCCACTGTATAAACACATAATTTAGATTCCTCTTACAATAGATTCTTCACTAAAATTAAGCAAGAATCAGCAAACTTGAGAATATCCAGATTTTCTTCGATTATTTAAATCTAGATTTTCTTTCTCCTGCTTGCCTCCTCATCAGCTTTGGTCCAGGCAGCCTAAGCAAAGTAAAACCAACGTAGTCAAAAATTGAAAATCAAAAAACTTGATAATATCAGAAGAAATTTTTTTGTTAAAGACTAACCTTTTCTCACTTAAGCTTAGAGAGGCTAGGCTTCATGGCAAGCAAATAGTTCTTCATTTGTCTACACCATACCGTCCATATCTGGATTCATGTTTAACCAAAATTTGATCTAGAAATCCTTCTTCATTTGTTTGCACCATATGGTCTATATCTTGATCAAACCGATTAGTTAATTAGAAGGTTTCCTCTGTCTAGATCAAATCGTTTAGTTCCATCATTAGCTAGTGCGGTAATCAAAAACCTTATTAGAAGTATCAATAGCATGAATCATAATCCACATAAGTTTCATCACAATTCTTTGGGTACAAGGTTTCCTCACACAATTTAACATACCAAACCATACAAAATCAGAATCCACAGAAGTTTCGTCGTAACAAAACAGTGAACCAACTAGATACTTAAAATTAAAAATAAACAGATCTGATTTTGGAAAAACAATAAACAGATCTAGGGTTTGCATACAAAAGGGGGGAAGATCAACAAAAAGTAGTGAATCAAATTAGGAACCAAAGACATAATTTTTTACCTTAATCGGAGGGAATAACTCAAGACACACAAGATTTATCTGACTGACACCATTTCCATTTTATCTACGGAGAATCACAACCTAGATTTGAAGAAGAAAGAGAAAAGAACAGATCTGCAATGATTCAAGCCCAGATTTGAAGAGAAAAGAATGATTGATGAAGAAGTAGAGGCGAAGGCCACCAGCGAGAGAGATAGACAGAGGATGAGCGATGCGACATGACAGCAAGACGAAGAAGGAACTTAAGGGTGACACGACGGCGAGGCGGGGAAGGAACTCAGGGGCAATGGTCGATGGCCTCATGACAAGCACGATGAAGCTTGAGTAGTCGATTGCTGCTGCTGGAGTTGGATGTCGTTGGGTAGCCGGTAGGGTTTTCAAATGGCACCCTTACTCACTGACTCTCATCTCTCGACTTTGGGCTTGTGGCTATGACTCACAGCAAAGGCATTCGACTTTGAGCTCCTGGCAATGACTCTCAGCTCTCACTCGCGAGTCACGAGATACACTCCCATTAGTCCCAGACACACACCATTATCCACTGGACATGGATCAGGATGCATTTTACTTTTTTAATAATAATATCTATCAGGTCAGGCCGGCCTAGTAAGCCTACCAAGCTTATCTTTTGGCCTGGGCTTGGGCCTGATTGACAAAAGAGGCTTTTAAAATAGCCTAGACTTGACCTATTAGCCTATCAGGCTAGGCCTGACCAGGCTTTTGACAGGCCAGGCTCAGGCCCCTGATGAGTAGCCTGACCTGTTTCTACCCTTAGAAAACATATGTTACTTCATGCTTGTGGGGCCCACAAAGTCAAATGAAATGTTCCCTTGTCTACATCAGCTCTCTCATTCTGACCGTCACCCTTTTTCCCCTCTCCCTCTCTCTTTCTCCTTATTATCTCCCTCTCACATACTTGAGCGCCGGCTACTCCTCGCTCGCTCGCTCTCTCTCTCTCTCTCTCTCTCTCTCTCTTTATGTCTATGTTTATGTCTCGCACATTGCCTTGTTCTATTTCAGAATCTCATCCTACTTCCACGCATCAAATTGTTCTTCTCTTTCTCTTTTAGCCTTGCGCTTTCTTTCATCATATTTACTTTAGGAGTATTTGCTTCTTTGCCTCTTAGTTCCTGCATTTAATAGTGTGGCTTCCATACTTGGCATCGGAAAGAACAGAGAAAGAAAACCCATTTGCCATATAATTTGGTATTTTAACTATTTGGGTTGTGAGCTGAGCCATTTCTAAACTAATTTCTTAAGGTGGTTGGAGTTATGATAAATTTCGAATTAAAATACTAAATATGGGTAGTCCTATCATAACTATAAAGGAAGAGAAGCAGGAGATAAGAGGAAGGGATTTTGTTCTTTGAATTATTAAAAATTTTGGGCAACTCTCAATGATATCCTACAAACCTAGAATTAGCATAATTATAACTTTTGCATTATATTGGAGCTAAGAGCTGTGTGAAGTAGAAATTTCAAATTTTAACTTTAAGAGAGTGAAGCCCGTGAAAACAAAGTGCTAAAGTGGCCCAGGCATGTGAGAGGAAGGGAATAAAGGATGGTGGTCAGAGCGAGAGATTTGGCGTGGACAAAGGAGGGAACATTTCATTTGACTTTGTGGGCCCCACCAGCATAAGATAACGAATGCTATCTCTCAGTTAACGGTTTTGTTATGGGAAAATCCCAAAAAGAGACATTGGAAATAGGAAAATCCCAATTCAAGACAACAAGATTTGAAAATCCTAAATAAGTCTTTTTGTACTTTTTTTTACATAATTGCGAAAATGCCACTGGATTCTTAACAACACAAGTATCATAAGTTACAACACAAGTATCTAAATTAACAACACCAGAAGCATTTAGGTACTACGTATTTACGCTGAGTTTTTTGTGTTGATTTTGTTAATTAAAATACTCTTGTTATGAATTACGATACTTGTGTTGTTAAAAATTCAGTGGCATTTTCGTAATTACGCAAAAAAGTACAAAAAGACTTATTATGGATTTCTGAATCTTGTTGTCCTAAATTGGGATTTTTCATATTTCCAATGTCTTTGGTATTTTCCCTTTTGTTATATTTTCCGTTTTTAATTGTTTGTGTGTAATTTTGCCCCCAATAAAACTTAATTGTACTAAAGGCCTTGTAGCCTAGTGGTAATGGTATCTCCCAAGTGGGAGGAGGTCACGGTTTTGATCACGTCGTTGTAACTTCATGCCGTTAGTGCCTACCCGAGCCTATGAGCTCCATTTAAAAAAAACTTAATTGTGCCAGATGCACTTTTGATAAAATGTTGTTGTTAAATTTGCACCTTACCCCGATATAATATAATAAAACATAACATATTATATGTTTAAGGAACTTATTTTGCTTTCTTATCTTCTCCAAAAAAGTCAACTAGATCTTATAATTAGGACTGGAGGTAGTATAAATATCATAATATATTTACATTTAATATATACTCCCTCGATTCTAATTATAAGACTTTCTTGATTTTTGTAGAAAATTATAAGAAAGCTAATTACATCACTTTAAAACATTAAAATTTATTTTTTTTCTTTCAAAATATTTTGTTTCACTTATGAACTAATATATAATATAATAAATCACAACATATGATATACTTTATGTCTTTTTCAGTCATTTCCCATCAAAAGTTAATTTTCAACATATTAACTGAACAAACTTTACTTTTACCTAAGTAACTTATGCTACCGTCAAACTAAATATAGGATGTATTTGGATTAAATATTGTAATCGCGACTTCTGGAGAAGTAAAATTGGATTAAAGTAAGATTATATAATCTGATTTGTGTTTGGAATGAAGATTGTAGAAGTTACTTATAGAAAAGTAAAACTTATTTGATTGATATTTTCAAAAGTAACATTGGATAGAAAATGATTGAAAATGACATGAAAATTATAAGAGGAGAATGAAAAATAATTTTTCAGAAAAGTAAAAAAAAAAAGAGAGGCTAAAACACATATAATTAATAATATGATTAAATAATTTTTAAGATACTTCAAACAAGTCAACTGGGTTTTATAATTAAGACCGAAAGGAGTATATATGACATGCAAACATATTGTGATATTTATACTACTTCAGTCCTAATTATAAGATCCAATTAAATTTTTTTAGAGAAGGGAAGCAAGCAAAATATGTTACTTAATCATATCACATGCCGTGTTTTATCATATTATATATTAGTTTATAAGTCAAACAAAATACTTTGAAAAAAATAAATTTTAATACTTTAAAATAAGGTAATTAACTTTCTTAAAATTCTTTAAAAAGTAAATTAAATCTTATAATTAGGACTGGAAGGAGTAAATTAAAAAAAAAGTGAATAGCGCATCGGTGAACAGTGGATTAGCCTAAAAGCATAATTTTGCTGCTTTTTGTCAAATCGTGCGATTTGGGCAAAATCGTACGATTTGACCTATCGGTGGTCTAAACATGCAATATTTTTTTCTAAATCTGACGATATGCACAGTGGAATCATAGGAAACGGAGCTCCAAACAAACTAATAATCACACTACACAATCTGACTTATACCTAATCTGACTTATGCATAAATCCGATCGCAAATAAGTGATTTTTTCCACTGTTATTCCAAACACGCCCTAAGTTGCTTATTTCAACAATTGCAAATAAGTTATTATTTTTTCTTTTTTGAATTTTTTTTTTGTTTTTCCCTTATAACTTACTCCCTCTGTTCCAGATTATAAGACCCAGTTGACTTTTTTATAAAATCATAAGAAAGTTAATTGCATTACTTTAAATATTAAAATTTATCATTTTTCTTCAAACTATTTTGTTTGACTTATGAATTAATATATAATATAATAAAATATAAGATATGATATGATTAAGCAACTTATTTTACTTCCTTTACTTCTTTTAAAAAATCAATTTGGTCTTATAATAAAGAGCGAATGTATTATAAATATCACAATATATTCATATTTAATATATATTCACTCTGGTTCTAATTGTAAGACTTTGTTGACTTTTTTGAAAATTTTAAAAAAGTTAACTATTTAAAGTATTAAAGTTTATCATTTTTATTCAAATTATTTTGTTTGACTATGGCTAATATATAATATAATAAATTACAACATATGATATAATTCATATAATTTCTCATCAAAAGTTACTTTTTAACATATTAGTCAAACAAGTTTTACTTTTAGATAAGTAATTTACGCTACCATCAATCCAAACATAAATCACATTACATAATATGACTTTACCTAATCTTATTTTTGCATAAGTTTGATTATAAATAAGTTACATTTTCACCGTTATTCCAAACACACCAACAGTAACATATATTTGTCAATTGCTTTAATTAATATACATAAGCTTGTCAATTACTACATTATAACTTGCCACTTTAATCATATACACTTGTCAATAAGATAAGTTCACCTTTAGAGTCTACATGTGCAATTCTTTGATAGAAAAATATACACAGGATTTTTTTTCATGTTTTTCTTGTTCTTTTGAGTTTGAGTACGTTGTTGTCAAACTTGTGAGTTGACTCTTTGATTATACCAATTTTATGTTTTTATTTTACAAAATTGTGTTACGTTTGCACTTAAACTTATACTTGTCATAAACTCGATAAAACTTGCGAGTTTACCTATTTCACGTTTTTACTTTACAAAATTATGCTAACTTACTAACGAACCTATGTTATTTTATTTGACTTAATCATATTCAATAATTTTATATATGAATTTTATATAAATTTTTTAGTAAATATGATAAATTATACATATTGATGATTTAATTTTAATTATTTATATTTAAAATATAGTTAAATTATATTATTTCCTACATTCGAGTTTATATACTTATTATGAGTTTATTTAAGGGAAAATGACACTTAAATACCATTTAACTTTTCAAAACCCAAAAACGTCTGTTAACATTTCAAAAAGACACCAAGGTACTATGGACCAAATTGGATTTTTTTATTTTTCTGAAATAAAAAGTGATCCGGAAACTAGTGAATTTCATTACTCTTATAGCGAAAAAATCTTTTATCTCCTTTGTTTTCCAAATTTGTTAAAAAGAAAAGTGACCCACAAACTAGCGAATTCTATCACTATTATTGCAAATCTCATTACTTCACTTGCGAAATCCCCACTCTCCTCTGTCACGAGCACATTCCTCTCTCCTCTGTCAATATGCGTCAATTGTCAGTGTCAGATGAATAGTGACAGAGGGAGAGAGAAAATCATATATTAGAAAATTATAGTGAAATCTATTACTCTTATAGTGAAATTCTGCTACTGTTCACATCCAAAAATTTAAAAAACCTAATTCAATCCATGTTTTTTTGAAATGTTAACAGACTGTTTTGAGTTTAACAAATTCATGTGGTATTTAAATGGAATCCGCCCTCTATTTAAATTCAATCTTTGCTTAAGCGTGATTTTTTAATGGGGGAATCTCAGTAGAAGACCAAATAAATGAATTAATATCATAATAGTCCATGAACAAGTAAATGTGCCTTATGAACAAGCATTTTTCTTGTTCATATGGCACATTTACTTGTTTATGGATTATTCTAATATTAATTCTCTTATTTGGTCTCCAATTAATATTCCCCCTTTTTTAATTTCCCGGTGTTTTACTTTTTTACCCCAGAATTTCCCGGTTGCGCCTAACGAGTAGTATCTCCCCTCCCGGGAAAATTTCTATTGAGTCATTAATTTTACTCTGAACGAAATTCCGAGGCAAGATCAATGGAAGACGGCGACCGACCCACGATTCTCATAACTAACGATGACGGAATTGATGCACCCGGTTTGAGAGCTTTGGTTCAGGTTCTTGTCTCCGCTAATCGTTTTAACATTCAAGTCTGCGCCCCTGATAGGTATTCCTATCCTCTCCCTCTCACTTGTTGACAACCTTGCACAATCAGTCTAACGGTAGTCAATTATCTTAACCTTCTTATTTACTTGAGTATCGGGGCCAGTGATTTAGTTTTGCAAGTTATTGATGATATGGTTGTTATGACCAAGAAGTTTGAGCAAAGAAAACACTCATGCTGATTCTGTGTCAGTAGTATGCAACAACCAATTAATCACATGATCCTTTTTAGGGAGCCTCCGAATTTGGTTGACTTATTCACTAGAAATGGTTTAACGGCCTGGCTATGATTTTATGTGGTTGTTGTTTGCATTATTATTTTAAGCTTGAGCATCAGGCAGCCGCTCTAAAGTTGACATGAATTTTATGAGATTACTGTACTATTGTGGTTCTATTTGTTTTACTTAAATCAATTATAGGGAGAGGTCGGCTGTCAGTCACGGTATTACATGGATTCACCCTATAGAAGCCAAACCAGTTAACATTGATGGAGCCTCAGCGTATGCAGTTTCTGGTCAGTTTTGCTTTCAGTTCGTCTATTTTACCCTGCACTTTTTCATATGAAGAATCGCTCATTTGGACACCAGGAAAATATGGCCAGACATTTTTTTTAAGTGTTAAAATGGCCTAATGGTTCTTGCAATGGGAGATAATTGAAACGGTAGCCCTCATATGCTTTGTCAGCTTCATGTAAAAACTTTCAATGCTTGCCTCCGATTTATTTGTATAGATTTGCTATAAAAAAGTTGAAGCATATGGCGTTATAAATTTGATACGCTAAGTTCTCTATTCTATACTACTTGTATAATCGAAGTGCTTGTTTGGTTCTTTGACAAATGATTATCCCATAAATTGTCTATTTATAGCGTTCTTCCTCCTATTCTTTTCATTTCATATCAAATCCACGTGCACTTTGTTGATAGTTTTCAGATGCATTTATATATTTTTTTGTCTCTTTTGGAAATACTGGGAGAATTTATCAATTTCCAGCATTTAAAGGCATTCATTCCATTATTGTTTGAATACTTGGCATTTGCTTTATGAGTAATTTTAGGTGCGTACATGATATATAATCTTTTATTGCAACATGTCAATATTTAAATATTTTTGCAGGGACTCCAGCTGATTGTGCCTCTCTGGGAATTTCCAAAGCACTATTTCCTACAGTAGCTGACCTGGTACCTTTGATGTAAATTATAATTTTGGTTGTGAAAAGTGTGATGTTAATTGGGTGGACTGTTGTCCTATTCTGCTGTCACTTGGGCAATTTCTCTTTATTGGAAAGGCTCCGTAATGAGAACACAATAGTATAGCCTTTTGATTTACTTAAGGAAACCCTGAAAGGAGTTTATAGTACTTCTTATGATATTGGATTCTATTACATTTACACAATTCTCCGCTAAGAAAACAATCTGCTTGTATGTTGACATACTTGACTAATAGTTATGCCACAGAATGAGCTAGTTTCTAACGTGTGTTCAATTTAATGCTCAGGTACTCAGTGGCATAAACATGGGAAGCAACTGCGGCTATCACGTGTATGCAGCTTTTTGTCCCCTTTTATCTAAAATATTGCAGGACTCTACAACTGTAGCCTCTTCCACTGATAAGAGTATGCAAGTCATGATGAAACTAATGTGAAGATCAGTATATATCATAATTAATTGCCACTACTACTGTTCCATGGAAAATATAGGATTTTTTTAAAGAATAAGTTTCAACCTACACCTATTCTATTGTGATCTTAGGAACATAGATGTGCTAGCAATGGATGCAAATATTGGAGAGACCCTGTGAACATACATAGACTTTGTCTTTCTAAGCTATGAAGAGATAAACACAACGTATAATTTCCATAAATTTGATATGAATCCAGTCAAGATTAACTAAGGCGTTTCTTTACACTATAGTTGTTCATGTAGCTCTATCTGGTATTTTTTGTTCATTGCGGTAATAATTAAGTACCTTTTTGCAGTGTTTACTCAGGGACGGTTGCTGGTGCTCGAGAAGCCTTCTTTAATGATATACCTTCTATCTCCATTTCATATGATTGGTATCTTTGCTTGCCTGTATTTTAATTTAAAAATTGAAGTTGGCATGATCTAACATACTATTGGAACTGATGGCTGTACGATTGTCTCAAAGCTATTTGACTGATGATCATTATAAACTATGCCAATCTTCTTCTTTTCTATCTCCTACTACTGCAACTTTTTTTTTTTTGCCCCCTTTGTAACCATTTGGAGGACTAACACCCAGGGTTATGGGAAAGAGTAACGTACAAGGCTATTCCCTTGCTGCTCAAGCATGTCTACCTATCATTAGTGCAGTACTGGTTGAGATCAAGAATCAAAGATACCCGCCAGGATTCTTTTTAAATGTAGATTTGCCAGCTAATATTGCTGATCATAAGGTACGGTGTCAGAATCATAGCATTTTTCCTGGTTAGTTCATGGATAAATAGAATATGGATCACCTAGTAACCTTGTGTTATAACTAAATGAACATTTTCTAGTTTTTGCCCAGAATATGAATTTACTTGTAGAAATCTTGATTTACCTGTTGATATGAGGATTCTTCTGCTGATACGGTCAGTATTAGTAGAACCTCATTTTATAATTGAATGAGCATTTTTTATACATTGCCACTCTTCACTTGCAGAAAAGTTTATTGTTTGTACAAATTCTGCCCTTCCAATAAAGCTCCTACTAAGAATTGTTTATAGTGCAGTTGTGTCCTCAAAGTGGCAAGATTTCTAATGAGTCTTTTGGTGAACTCTCTTATCATTGAAAAATATTTTACGTGCAGAACCTTAGCCACCATTTCCCTTTTGCCTATTTTCAATTTGCTTTCATTTGTACTTGTGCTTCTCTATTCTCAAACATATAAAATACTATGGTCATCGTCCACTTACATGATATCTTATTGGATTTAATATGTTATGACGAGCCTCAATGACTAATTTTATGTCTGTTATGAAGAAATTAGCTCAAAATGTTTGGACTAGGTTAAATTTTATGTGAAGAATATATGCCATTCTCTTAAAAATTGATGCATTTTATCTTTTCTTTGTCTTCCTTGAGCTAGTTTTGAAATCTTGTTTCAAATATTTGTCTTAGGAAATTTCATATACTCAATATTGTAGTTAATATTTAACATTTCATACAATTACTATTGCAGGCTTTTTCATACAAATAATTGCTTTCCCACGCAATCTGTTTTAATTATTATTCCTGGTTCTTACTCGTGCCTCACAAAAAGGGGTACAGGCTAACAAAGCAGGGAAAAAGTTTTTTCAAGATGGGGTGGAAGCAAGTGACCTCATGGATACAAGGAGACAGAATGTCATCTACAATGAACATGGATGTAGATACGGCAGCACCCACAGAAACTAACACATCATCTGTATCACCAGAGCATCTTTTATTCAGGAGATCAGTGGGTCCTTTTCTTTATTCTTCATTTTGTGCTAGAAAGTTTCATATTCATTCGCTCTTGTATCTTTCATGGTCCTCAGACGAAGCTTGACCATGCATAACTTAATTTTATGCTTGAGTGGCCTAGGTTTGGATTTTTTCAAAACATAGAGTTTGATTTTCTAATTTTATATACTTATGAAGTAAATGTGAAGTTATACCCAAAAGGTTCCCAAGAGTGGATCTTCTATAGTCATTTCCCCCTCTGCCCCCACTAACAGGGCGTAGAACTCTCCATTTTGGTAGGGAAAAGGTCCTCACCTTGACGATGGTGATACAGATCACAAATATTTGCAGGAAGGATACGTGAGTGTTTTCTTCTTTCATTAATTAAGTTATAATGCCAAAACTCTTGCTAAGCAATTTTATTTTCTTTTAAGATCACTGTTACTCCTCTTGCTGCTCTATCTCAAGCGGAGGCAGATTGTCATGCATATCTCAAGGATTGGCTGTCAAGTATTCATGAACTCCCCTCGTCATCAGCTTTATAGTGCTGTAAGACCCTCGTATTATCATGATCTGTAATAGTGTTTCGACTGTGATGAATCACTAGCAATAACTTTTTTTACACTCTTAGCTTCCTGGTTGATTATGAGGTAAGAGCAATGGTGATGCTTCTGAGATGAATATAACATTGATCCCCCACAAAATAATAAACAAAAAAAATAAAGACTTCCGTCTTCAAGCAAGCTTTCATGTAATACTCCTCCATTCCTTATTCCTTAATATAAAAAAAAAGAGAGTTGATTTTTATTTGTCAATATTTTTATAATTTACTCCTGCTCCCTCAACAATAATCAAGGAAGAGAGTGAATAGATGAATTAAGAAAAATGATGGGGGTGTTTTAGAAAATACATGTAATACTAACTTGCTCAACCAACTTCCTTAATCTAATTAAATTAGGTAAATATTTCTTATATTTAGGACTGAACGAGTATGTTTTAAATGACAACTACTGTGGAAATCTGAGCACCTTTCCTTTGCACATGGTCAAATTTGTCACCTGCAGTGCTTATGTTAGTTTTTGCATGACGAGGAGTGAACTTTATATCTTGTTAAATCCATTAACCACGTGCCTGAGGGATATTTTGCACTTTTTATGGGAGTTCACAACTTCACATCAAAACTAAATGAATGGATTGACGTGTGCCAAATTATTTTATTCATTATTATTTCATTGGCATTACATTATCAATATTAACATAAAGTTATGAACTAAATTCCATTCTTTTCATTGATTTTGGTTTGTGAATGCTTTTATCTGCAGATTAATCCAGTTTAGGGTGATTTCTACCTCAATCTGCTGCTAGAGAAATCACTCAAGTCCGAGCGCAGCATTGCTGTGCCACACAGATTGTTTGCATCAATAGTCATGCCATTGCTTTTCATTGCCGAGGTCATTAAAGACATTTCTCTATGGCTTCATTTATGATCGGATGTGGAAGCTCATTTTCTGTAAGCTAATAAGATATTCCTCATTTTTAAAGCATTTTGTTGACAAATTCCCGTTGTCATCAGATCCTCATCAGATCCTGGGATTTCTATTTCTTATGGTACTTTCACGGCCTTTCTACATGGAGGCGTGTTTTGAAATAAAATCCTAAGATGGATTTAGCACAAATAGAATCAATATTTAGATGTTCTAAGTGAATGTCCTTTTAGCTCACGATGCCAAGTTATTCAAAACATGGATTGGTGACTGACTGAGATTAGCTTCATAGTTACTTTTTGTTGATCCATACTTAATATCTGGATTGCATGCCTTTACTATCTCGTATATGGGATACTTAATTTTCAAGCGTTTGGAAACTTGTTTAACAAACATAAAACTTGGAAATCTTATATCTTGTTTGCCTTAATGATGATGATGATGATTGTTTTCGGTTTTGGATGGATCAAGCTCTAAACTTTCATATTGGGCTTTTGAACTACATGAAAATTTAAAACACTGGCTGTATTTGTACCCAATAAATAAAGGGTTACATAATTGTTGAGTAAAATTGAAGTTTGTTTTGACCTTAGATATTCCAAACGAGGAGAAAAATTATGTAGGTTGTGCTATCTACTTCGTAGTAGATTTTAAGTGTCACTTTCAAAAGGTGAGAAATTGAAAGGAACAGCCACCTTCTCTACTGCTGAAAGCCTAAAGAATAGATAGCCTACCTATAGGAAGTCTCATGGAGGGAGGAGAAAAAACATCTCAAGTACGTCTACAATATATTGACTCAGTAGATTGATGAACTTTAGAAATTGGAAGCGATTGAGAAAAAGGAAAAAAAAAAAAAAGCATGTTTCTCTTTCTCCAAGTACAGACTTGGTGAAAGGTTCATAAAACTCAGTAAAAGGAAGAGACTGTTCTCTATAAGGTGCTACAAAAGTGAAGAGACAAAACGCTAAATAGACATGGGCATGGACAAGATAGATAATTATATATAAAAATTATTTATGTACATGATGTGTCTCGTTATTCTTATACCATGTACATGGCCTTCATTTTTTGGATGGCAAGGGTGCATGTGATTCCACTAGTATTGACCAGAGTACATGAACATCTTCACAAGGGCAAGACCTAACATCTTCGTACAAAATGTAAATCCCTCTTCCTGAAAATGTTAAATCAGCAACATGAAACGTATAATTTGGCTGTTGGAATCCCAAACAATATTCACACACATTAGAAAAATGGAGTGATATGAATGTGGAAGAAATGCAAGTGATTTTCTGGGGCGACAGTTGGCAAGCAGAAGAGAAAAACTCAGAATGTAACAATGGAGTGTGTGTTATATAGAACGTACTTTTGTTTTGAGTTGGAAGCAATCGTAGGCAGAGCTTCTTCAATGAAGAGATTAGGGGTTGGAGCCACCCCATTGTGTGAAACAATTAAGAGGGAGGGTAAAAGAGATGGAGAAGAAGAAGAGAAATTCTAGGCATAGGTTAGAAAGAGGGTCAATATTCTCTTGCGGGCAAATCATGAAATTCAATTCATTCTCATTTATAAATATATTGCTGGTAAAATATCGTTTTCAGATCCTTCCTTCCTTGTAGAAGAAGATCATTCCACTTCAGCTATAGAATTCAAAGACTGCAAAAAAGAAGTCTCTCTAGTTATGCACATAATTTTCCAAAGGCGAGGCTTATGTTTTCACCATCATTTGGCTGCTTGTGCACTAATGGTAAAAGGGAACATGTTCAGAATGCTTGTTTGAATATTGCCTTGGGCAAATAGGGAAACGTCTTGCACCAGAAGCAACAACAGTTACAGCAATAGTATATTGGTTCTGCTGAGAACTCTCAAGCAAAGGTTTTGTTTCCTGTAACCGTACCTGTTTTACTTTAGTCTCAAATATGACAGGTCATGGCAATGTATCCCTTCACAGGACGATTTCTCTGACAGTTTTTTTAAAGATTAATCAGTAATTCAGTAATATACTATAGTAATCAACTTGTTGTGCACGTGTCCATATTTAGTTTCTTCTTATAAACCCACCAATATAAATTGTATTTAATTTGGTTTCTTTTCCACAAAAAGGTTCAATTAAAAAAAAAGTCTATCTTTTTTAATAAAATGAACATTATTTAAAAGTTAACAAATAATTTCATTTTGTCAGGATAAAAATGACAAAAATTAAGAGTTTGAAATAAGGGAAGAGGGGGCGAATGAAGTTGACGCGGGAAGCAGAGTGATATTGCTTTGTTGGCTTAAAACATTAACCCGTACCGACCAGATGATGAAGCCTTGACCAAATTTACAGGTGTTTTATAAAATAAATTGTTGATTTCCAAGTTCTTCTGTGGTCACTGGTGAGCAGAAGGCAGAAGGCAGAAGGGTAATAGTGTGTGTGTGTATTTGTATTATTGTTTAAGGAACTGAATTGAAATGATGATACGCATAGAGTGGGTAAAAGAATGATTAGGGGGAGAGAGTAAAGAGAGAAGAGACACATGATTATTTTCTGAAAAGGAAGCTAAATGACAAACACAATAATGAAATAATAGAGGGGCTTCAGTACTAATAATGGTATTAGATGGATGGGGCAAGTTTTTATGCAACTTTTGAGGGATTTAGTGGAGGGTCCAAGCTCAGGCTCAGACTCAGACTCAGATTCAGACTGAGTCCATGGACCTTATTGAGTGGGTGGGTCAGACCCATTGGATCAACCAGTCCATGACTTGATCCCTCAATGCATGTCTCTGATATTACCTGCAAAATAAATGGTCTCAGGTCTCTCCCCTCTCTCACTATTCTCTTAAAAGACATTTCGGAGCTTCCCTTTTGATTCTCCGCTGCTTCCTTGACTATGTTCTGTCATTTCATTTTATACGCATTTGCCACGTAAAGTTTCATTGTGTGCAATATAATGTGGTACACATAAACCTTTCAAACCAAGTAGCAATATCATGCTCATGACCTATATCTAACCTTCATTTGGTGTCCAGGCCCCATAAAGTTACAAACGCGGACTATATTTAACGGACATAAATTTGAGTATCCATATTTTTTATGTAAAATACCGTACAGAGTACAACTACTTCTAGCGCATAAAAACATGTTTAGTCCTTTTAAAGCAATTTTATTAAAATACTTTAAACAATAAAAATATTTATTTAAATATTATAAAATAAAAAATATTTATTCATACATTGCACTTAAAATCATCCTCTAGGAGGACGATTTTGAGAATGTGAAGAAATCATCCATGTAGTAGTGGATGATTTCTATCTTTCTCTCTCTCTCATAGGAAAAAGAGAAAACCAAAATCGTCTACTAGGTGGATAATTTTGGCTCTCTCTCTCACTTTTTTAATTTTTTTATGCAACTTTTGAGGGATTTGTAAAAATAAAAAGAATATGGGAGAACTTTGTAAAAATGTCTCTTGAATTTATAAAGTTCTATGTAGATTCAGTTGTCAGGATAAAATATTTTATTTTTATAAAGTTCTTTCAAGTTCTTTTTATTTAGGGAGATTAAATATATTCCTATTCACTTGGATTTATAAAATAAAAGGGTGGATGGAAGAAGCAAATAGTGATTTTGTAATAAAAAAGTAGATTTTGCTTCACTGATACCCACTTGATTCCTATTCACTTGGATTTAAGTATCTTATATAGGTAAATATTTATGATTTTGTAATATTTAGGTAAATATTTTCACTGTTTAAAGTATTTTAATAAAATTGCCATTGTTTTAACCAAAAATAAAATAAAATAAAAATAAAACATGGACTTTTTTTCCCAAAAGGTTATCTAACAATACGTACCTAGATTTTTTGGTTCTTTTCTTGTTAGCAAATAAATTAGACACTGCCTTAATCCTATTTATAAGGCACTCATAGCATATTTTACACATACCAAAAAAAAAAACTCTTAAACCTCATTGATTTTACCTCAGAATATAACAACTTTCCAATTTTGTTATTATTTAATATTACATTATTCCCAAAAAAAAAAACAAAGTCCACACTACCACTATGGTCTTCTTATAAGTCTAATTTGGGGAACAAAATGGTCTTTATTTTTTATTTTTTGTTACAAAAAAATTAGTCTTTATTATAAATCCACTTAGAAAGTATCAATGACATTGGTTCAGGTTTGCCAGGCTCTAGCTATTAAATGTAAGAAAAGATGAGTTAACTTATGTTGGAAAGAGAAGAAACAAGGTTAAGAGTAGGGAAATTTATAATGAGGTTCTAAATAAGGGACTTTACATCAAATAGGTCTCGTAAAATCGCATATTTACAGTCAGGTCCTAAGGTTGTAAATTTCCGCTGCTGGGGGTGTGCACTCCAACCCC
>JBAGKO010000017.1:10618851-10634645 GCA_037177275.1 Acacia concinna
ATTAACAACCCAAGCAGCGCCATTAACAATTCTGAGACCTGATTGTAAATACGCGATTTCACGGGACCTATTTGACGTAAAGTCCCTTATTTATGACCTCATTGCAAATTTCCCTTAAAAATATCATTCATAAAAAAGTGTAAAATTGGGAGAATACATGACGATGTAGAACATATTTAATGAGTTAACTAACTCTATTTACTATGTGAGAATTGGGTAAATTAGACATAAAAAGAACAACAATAATATAATAAGTGAAAGGTAAAATTCACTACTAAAAAAAAAAACATTTTTAACGTTTGTTTTTAGGCATATTTAGCGTCTATTTTCAGAGAGATGTATATGTGGGAGACATATAGAAAGTTTGAATATACAACATCTGTTTTAAGTTTTTACCTATGGCGTCCATTTAAAAAAAAAACAGACGCCATAATTCCTTCACATTTTTTAAAATTTTTTTGTATTATATTTTTAAATGTGGAAGCAAAGAAAGATCCGTCAACCACCCAAAAGAAACAACAAAAGCACCCAAACATGGAGGAAGAAGAAAATACATGCGAACTAAGAAAGTAGTAGGGACTCTGATTTACTCACATTCTAGAAAAAGGAAAAGAAAAATAAGCACTCATAAACAATAAAAAAATTATAAATAGAAGCTATATATACTTAAGCCTTAAGATCTCTTTTGTCAACTTCGATCTAAAATCAAAACCACCACCAATATCTCATAACGGGGAGAGAGGGTGAAGAATGGAAAGAAAAAAGAAACAGAGCACGACGACGAGAGGGAGGCCAAGAGAGTGAGAGAGGATGGTGGCGAATCAAGAGGGAAGAAAGCTAAGAAGATCAGACTAAGAGAGAAGACGAGAGAATATGAGAAAAATAATTCAGAGAAAATAGAAGGAAAATATTTAAGTAGACAAGATAATAGGAGAGAAATAGTTTAAAAGATGAGAGAAATATTAGGCGGGAGAGAAAATGACGTCTGTTTTATGAGAAGATGGACGCGTAAGACAGATTTGGCGTTGTTTCTTAAAACGGACATACGGTATAGTGTTGACACACCGTATGACATCTCTTTCTGTGTGAAACAGACGCCCAATTACATAAACAGACGCTTAAAGGTGCGTATGTTTTAAAAAATAGACACCCTTTGGTGTCTATTTTTCAAATACAGACACCATTGCAAAAAAGACAAAATGGTGTCTGTTTTCAAAAAAACAGACATCATTTTTGTGTCTGTTTTCGAAACCAGACACTAAAAATATGCCTGTTTGATATATTTAGTGTAAAAAATTGTATTTTTGCGTCTGATTTTTAAAAAAACAGACGCCAACTCATTTAACTTATTACAATACTGTTACCATTATATTAGTTTTAACTTCAGATTTTTTTTTTTAAAAAACGGATGTCCTTTACATAAGTTGTATCTATTTTTTGTAATAGTAGTTATATATTCATACAAAAAAAAATTAATGACGTGACTAAAAAAATTCCTTCTCTCCCTATTTTATAAAAAGGGCCAGATGAGTAATTGAGAAGGAATTAACGTTAGACTTCTGGCAATGCTTTTCAAGGCCGTCAAAATTCAATTTGCTCGATCATGTATCTTTTTGAAGACATTTAAATTCGTGCCATCATACGAACAGATTAAAATAAGTTGGTTTGTGAGTCATCTCAAGGGAAAAGAAAGCACAGTGGGATATGCTGAATCCACTTTCATTGCTTCTGGCTTATACTTTCCCATATGCTTATAAAGTGAAATTATTAAGGGGCAACTCTTGAGGGTCCTACTAACTAACTTTAACCACATCCACATGGCATAATTACGGCATATCTTATATATATCAATTTATTTAATACGAACATTACTATTTCACCCTAAAAGTTGAGATCAAACAGGTGAATCTAATCTCATTAGGGTTCCACGGTTAACTTTAGCTTGAAAATTCTTGTCTCCTTCGATCATTACAAACTGTTACTTCATCGTTATCTCATTTTTTCAATTCATCTCATCTTGTTTAACTCCAATTTTCAAAAAATCCTTCTCTAAAGCTCAACAATATTTTAAAATTAATTTATAAACCCCACCTCAAGTTTAATTAATTTGCCTGGAGTACGTCTATATCATTGACATTCAATAAATCTACAAATGTGCAGTTCATTCTGTCCAAATTAATTTCACGGGACATATATGTTTGAAAGTTACTGTACCTACTAATGTCGTTGTACATGTTGCATTATTTAATCTCCGACATGAAAAGTAATGTGTTGATTCCATAATATTAATGGTTTCGGAGAAGAAAACATTAAGAACTTTCACATTTCTCTTTCGTTGCCGTAGCATGAAAATTTGCCTATATATGTGAGACAAAATATTTTAATGAATTGGTAACACATCCACATCAAGATTTTGACATATGCTTCATCATAACATTACTAGAAACAAATAATTGTATTATTCTATGCATTAACAATGAAGATTGGGAAGTAATTATTCAAACTGTCTGAGTAATCTTGACCTACTTTTACCATCTGAAAACAATTGAAAATGATAGAATTGAAAGGAGAGATGGACGGCATAATATGTGTTACACAATTAATGCAAAACATGGTTATCTATAATTCATTAATTGTTTTTTCTCCTTGTGACTAATTACAAGCCGTAAAAATGACACTTCTTTTTCTTAATTATTTTCTGAATCAATGTAGGTCCAAGTTGCAGAATTCAAGTGGGAAAACCATTGATTCATAAGTTGGCTGTTTGCTGCGATTTTTTTCCTTTTTTTTTGTTTTTGTTTTTTTGACCAATAAAGCCAAGCAAAGTTTGTGTAATAAGAGGTTTGCTTTTGTAACGGTTGGGACTTAAGAATCACAGACATCATTATTAAGAGTACAAAGCAAAGTCAAATATGAGCATGCATATAGATATCACATCATTAGTTTCTTAGTCATTTCAATTACTATTTTATTTTAAAATATAACTACTTGCGCAAGAAAGGTTAACGAACCAACGTCGCATTTAGTCAAATTTCTAGTTGGAAAATAAATATTGTAGCGAATCATAAGCTTTTGGGTTCAAAATGGTAGGAATTAATTGATTTTGAGTCTTGAGGTTAAGAAAAAGTTAGACAACGACATGAACAAACTATTTATATATATATATATATATATATATATATATAAGTTACCGTTTGATATTATTCGGTGCTTTACGGCTGTTTCCTTTGCAAAATCAACTCAACTCACTTTTAAGTTCCATTTACTTTATTTTTTCCTTTGTTGATAATAAGCATCTTCGGTTTCTTAAAATTGAAAACCTCATCTCATACAAAGTACTAAGCTTTTAATACAGATTTAGTTTCCCGACAAAATGTACATACTATATAAAACTAACTAATAAACTATATAGGTATACTATATATATATTTGCTTGAAACGTCGACAGATTTCATGGCTAATTAATTATCTCTTAAAACCAATATAACTGGGGCATGGTAGGAGATGATTAAAGTTTTGTTTGGGAGAAACATAGGAGATGATTAGTTAAACAAAGCATTAATTTATGAAGGAGATGTGATATAACGTGGCTGCGAAATAATGCAGTCTAATAATCCCCCTAATATTCATGGCTAGTCATTTGGACAAAACGTGAAGCTTCTCCTTATTTGTGTCTATTTCCGTTTATAAATAGACACAAATAAGGAGAAGCTTATTCGTGAAGCTTCTCCTTATTTTTGTCTATTTGCGAAATAATGCAGCCTAATATTCATGGCTAGTCATTTGGACAAAACGTGAAGCTTCTCCTTATTTGTGTCTATTTCCGTGTATAAATTCAGACACATGGGTCCTCCCCACTCTTCTTCTTCTTCTTCTTCAACTCTTCTTCTTTTATTTTTTAACCCTTTTTTTATGGTGGGGTAGAGGCAAAGCTTTTTTAGTTTCTCTTGAATTATTTTAAGTAACAATAACCCTGTTCATATGTAATCTTTCCACAGTACTAATACTGGTCTATGACTATATATTATTATACATGTGAACGCTTTGATTTTGTTGTTGTTGTTTTTTTGGCACACACAGATCTAGAGAGAGAGAGAGAGTCGATGAAAGGTGGGTAGAAACTAGAAAGTAAAAGCAATGTACACTTTGAAATTTAAAAGGCAATGATTCAATCATGATGTGGCTGAGGTGTGTTGATGGCTAAAAAGGTATGCGTTTGGCTATTATGTTACATATAAGAGGCAAAGAAAGAAAGAGAGGGAGAGAAAAGAATGGGACGTTTCAAATTTTGAAAATGAGAGAGAAGAAGAAGAAAGATTATTAAAGAATCAAAATCTATTTTAATATTTTTCGGTAAGGGGTAGGTGGATGAGTTTTTGAGAACATATAAGAGAAACAACTTTAGTACAATTGGGCCACGTGAGAGGTTTGTCTATCCTTCCACCCCACGGATTCATACTTGTTTAATCTTCTTACGAATCAAACTAAACTTGGTATATATTATTGGTTTAATTTGATTTTATCCTAGAACCCAAGTCGTCTCGTTGAAAATAGAATAAAATACTTCATTTTTTTTAAGAGGGGCAAGAGAATCTGACTGGTATTTGAATGAGGACAAGCGAAACAAATCTCACACTAAATTCCAGCTTTTGTGCGTATTAAATTTAACTTTGAACGAGAAAGCTTACAACTTTAGGCTTTGGGAAGCACAACTTAGCAGCCTAAATATCGGTTTGGCTCTCTTAATATCTATGTCTCTCCCAACCCCAAAAAACTCTCTCTCTCTCTCTCTCTGAACCGATGACGACCATTTCCTTTTACTTGTGAGTACTATTCTATTTCCACCTACCATTTGACTTTCTCTTTCGAAATGTGGTAACCCCGCTACATACTTCTAGACTATTTAAAGAACTCCCAATAAAAAACCCCTCAAAATAGAGACAGGGAATTAAAGACTTTACACGTAAAGAATGTTGGGACAATGATTTTCTTTTTTTACTCGTCCTTCGCTTAAATGGGTGATATGATATTGTGGGGGTGGTGTGGGTCGTTGCCGTAAGGACAACGGACTTGGAATTCTCATGCATGGGACTTAATTGCTTGGGGTTTCATTAATTTGAACTGTCCTCTATTATTGTAGTATAAATATTTGAAGTATCTCATACTAATATGGAGTAAATGACAAGTAACGAGGTTTTGACCTTCGCAACCCACACGAGTTTTTGTGGGTTTGTGCATTCGACCTATCTATGTTGTCCGTGTCTCCCAACAGAGTTCGCAAAAGCATTTAATCTTCCATATGGATACTTTAATATTAGGGTCTTGCTCAGCAAAATCATGCTTTTATTTTATATCTAGTATTACTTAACAGCTCTTTCTTTCATTTTGCTAATACTATACACTATTAATTACATGCATGCATATCCATTTTAATACATGCGCGCGCGCGCACATATGCTTGGGAAAAAATGAATAAACAATATGGGAAGTGGAAGTGTAAGTGAAGGAATAAGAAGGAAACAAGAAAGCAAGAATGTGATATGTGTGTGTGTGTGTGTGTGTGGAAGAAATAGCAACTAGCTAGCTAGTCATTGTAAGTGAAAAGTTAATTTGAATATCCCTCTCAATCACGCAAGAAACAAGAGCAGCACTGTGGGTTCACAGGAGATGAATAGAATAGATACATACATGTACAGATCAGAAACCCAGAAGAGACACACACGTAGAGTTGAGACAATTAAGGATATAATTATATATATAGAGGAGATATATAGGTGGGGAAGGGAGATGTATATACAGAAGTAGAGAGTATAATATGAAAATGAAAAGTGAACAAGACGCTAGAAAACAGAAGAAGAGCATAGTAATGGATGGTTGAAGAGGAAGGAGTGATTCAGTAATGATAGGTCTACTTATCCCGCAATATCCGTTCACGTGCTGCTAATGGTTTTGGCCTCACACACACATTTCCAAAGCTCTTTCTTCTCTCTGTTCATTCCTTCAGATGACCATATATATATGTGTGTGTATATATGTACTTGCTCTCCTTTATTCACTCCCAATGCATGCCACTCTCTGCATGCAGCCTTTTCATTCTTTTTCACCATTTCACCTTCTTCATTATTGTTCACCCCTCTCACTCACTGTCACCTTCAATATTCAATCCCGCTGTTTGCCCCCCCAAGCTACGTACTGCTCCTTTTTTATGCTCCCAACTTCATATCCACCTTATTAAACTCTCATATATCCGTGTGTGTGTGTGTGTGTGTTTGACAGTGCAATCTCATTCATTATTACAATCACAGTTTGGATTGACAACCTGCTTGACCATAACATGCATCAAAAGGATTATTGACAGCGAGCCGAATGGATTTTATATGCATACACACATACTTAGCTTCTATATATAAATGGAACAAACTTCTATATAGATGATGCCCAATTGCCCATGCATGCAAGATTTACTACTCCCTCTCTTCCTAAATATTAAGAGCCGAATGGATTATTGACAGCATATTCTTCATATTGTTCCTATTGAATATGGGACTTATTAAGAAGTTTCTTTCATCAATGAGTAGCTAGTTTCCCATGAAAAGGATTAAAGTGCGGCCCAATGCATAAGGCTATTATCAAATGAGAGTATGGAGAAGGATAGATATATGCGACCCTACCACGCAAAGCTAGAGAGACAATTTCCAGAATTTTAACCCTTGATTTCCAAAGTCACGTGGTAGTAGCTTTACTCTTGCTTGAGGGCTCACCATCTTATCTTTTAAAGTTTATGTGAATTAGATAGTAAGGTTTTATAAATTTAGACATGCCACCGGGCTTAAAAAAGCATTTAGAGATATATTTACATATTGTCCTCTAATTAAATATCAATATTAAATGTGAGATTTGAACTCATGACTTTGTGAGTTATGAGTCAACCCTTACTAATTAAACTAATTCATATTGAATATGAGATTTGAACTCATGACTTTGTGAGTTATGAGTCAACCCTTACCAATTAAACTAACTCATAAATAAAATAGGTATTTAAAAAAAAATACATCTTTTACAAATACGCTAACAGTTCTTTTTATTTTTTCAGTTTTACAAATAATTAGTTATCTAATTTTTATAATTAGGACAAAAATTTTGCTTCAGAAATAATAATAAATAAGAAAAGTTAACCTGTAAAAATGGATTTGTTTTTTCTCTATCATATTTGATTTTTCTCACGGAGGATCTGTGGTTAGTTTTCGGGTAAAAGAAATGAGATGGTTGAAGTTAAAAACTTGAAATGTTTGGGGAGACAGAGAGGGAGGGAGATAAAGTCGTCTGGTTAGAGGTGCCGACGATTTCCGTTAAAGAAGGCATTGACCAAAAAGCAATAAGGAGTGGAAGTGTTGACGCTTTCACAAGAGGCTTTAATAATATAAGTGCCTTTGCATGCGTAAGCGGGCTTTCCTCAGATAACGGCGTTACGGGCCGTTGTTTCCCTATATAAACTCCCTTCAAATTCCAAAACTCATCCTCCCTCCTCACTTCCTTTTCCCTGCTCTCTCTCTCTCTCTCTCTCCGACGTTCAACAAATGTCCACCTCCAAGCTGAATCCCCCCTCTTAATTTATTCGTGCTTGCGTAAACCAGAAGACTGGTATATTAGTCTCTTGTTGGAACGCTAATACAAATCATTGTCTCTATCTTCTCATTAACTGCTCTACCTAGCTATTAATTTCTCGACATGGGCAAGAAAGAGCAAGCAGATCACAAAGACAACACCAAAGTTGAAGCTGTTCTTGGCCTCATCAGAAAACAAACCCCCCTTACAGTTAAACAGGTTTGTAATGTATTCTCTTTCAGTACCCTTGTTATCACTGTTACTTGCTGCTTCAAAAATGGTTTTCTGGGTGTGATTCTGATGTACAGATTGTGTTGTTGATGTGTAGGAGAAGTTCTGCAACTACGCTTGCGTAGAACGGTTTCTGAAAACGAAGGGGGATAATGTTAAAAAAGCTGCAAAGCAACTAAGGACTTGTTTGTCTTGGAGAGAGAGTATAGGCACAGGTAAAATTATACTCACACAGAGATGCTAGCCAGTTAGCTTTTATTTTTCTTATTCTTATTCTAATGCCTTCTCTTTTTCAAAGCTTTTTCTTTCCTGCTTGCCGTGGGATTTTTTTTTTTTTTTTAGCAACGATTATACACTATCTTTATCTTTTCGTGAATAATAGAGCTTCTCTTTTTGTTTTCTTCCTCCACGAAAGAATCTTGCTTTTTTGAATTACCGCAGTTTAAAACAAACAGTTCAAACCCTCCCAACGTATCATGGTAATCATGAGAGTCACTCCAAATGAAAAAAAGAGAAAGTTTATGTTTCCTTCTTTTGAGAATGACTGGGTGATTTCATTCTGGATATTGCGAAAACAGAGCATCTGATAGCAGACGAGTTCTCGGCCGAACTTTCCGAGGGGCTGGCCTATGTAGCCGGTCACGACGATGAATCCAGACCTGTTATGGTAATTTCACCGACCCTTCCTCTGTGTTTGAGAAACCTGAGTAATATTTTGTGGTTTTATTGTGGGATCTGAAGTGTGGTTGATGGTTTGGAATTGGGATATAACATACAGATTTTCCGGATGAAGCAAGACTACCAGAAGCTACATTCACAGAAACTGTAAGAATTTAAAAACCCAGACATTTTTGTTTGTTTTATTAGTTATATATATATTTACGAAAAGTAATGGATGGTTGGTGTTGTAATTTGAAAATGGTGAAGGTTTACTCGATTGCTGGTGTTCACGCTGGAAGTGGCCATATCGACCATGCCAAAAAACGTCGAACAGTTCGTGATGCTTTTTGACGCGAGTAAGTCTCACCTCTCCAGTTCCTAATATGCCCTTGTCTCTCTCGTGTATTTGAATTAAGCATGAGAATAAAGAAATGAGAAAGATAGAGGGCGTGGGAAGCAGAGTCTGGTTGTGTGATAGGCTTTGGCAAATGAAAGAGAGGGTGAGGGGGTATTATTGGGAAATGGAGCGACAATTAATGAAATATTCTGTGGCAGATCGAATTGGTGCGATTCAAATGAAAACAGAATGTGATGTTTCCTTAAATAAATGATTCTGCTTTACTATAGAGTATGGCAGGGTTAGGACCAGTGAATAGAGTTGGGTGATTAATTAAGTGAGTTGGTTTTTTTTTTTTTTTTCTTTTTTCCTGGGCAGGCTTTTACAGGTCGGCGTCTGCTTTTATGAACTTAGTAGTGGCAGCGCTGAAAATAGTGGGAGAGTACTACCCAGGTCGTCTCTACAAGGCCTTCGTCATAGACCCTCCTTCTCTGTTCGCTTATCTCTGGAAGGTACTACACTGTCACTACTACACTCCACTTGTTCTCTTTAAATTATAGTACTCACCATCCCTACTTCTGTGTGTACTCTGATCTACTACTATAGTACTCTGCTGCTTTCCTCTGTTTCTCATTAATGCATTGCTTTCATACGCCTTTAATTGCCCACCACACCCCCACTCTCTGTCCGCGTTATCATCAAAAGTTGTGGTTACCATGATGTGATTTATTTATATAGGTGAATCAATTTGAATATGTAGATAGGCATGTACAGGACCTTTGATATTAGTTTGGATAATACTCGCACTAACACTTGTACAGGGAAAGAAAGGCATTGAAAATGACTTGTTCCTCCTGTGGTCCTTTCCTTGTTTCGCCCTAGACTTGTAGCGCAGGCACATGCATCCCACTCTTTGCTTTTCTTTTCTGTGGTACACAATCACATCACCACTAAATGTATGTGTCCCATTTTCAATATTGAACACTACAGGTAGTTTAATCTTTTGTCGGTTTGAAATTTCAAAGCCTGATACGACTGCTGAAACACTTTTTTTTTTTTTTTGGTATTTAAAAAATTGCTACAAAATTTGTTCTGCTGTTACTACTATTATTGGTATGTGCAATGAAAGTAATTTAAGAGTAGGTTACATGACATGAGGAATGCAGGGAGTGCGGGCATTTGTGGAGTTATCGACGGTGACAGCGATTGTATCATCCTTAGACTTCGAGGAATCACTCGACTTCCACGACATGGCGGCTTACCCGAGAGCCTGTTCCTCCCTCCGATTCGACCCCTCCACCATCAAATCAACGGCCAAGATCGGCTCCTCCTCCTCCTCCCGCTTCTCCTTCACCGTCTCCCACCACTTTGACTCCCTCAAGCCTTGGTACCTGAGCCTAACCGACACGTCAGCTTCCAAAGTGGGGCCCGCCAACCTGGGGCCCTCCCTCATCTCCCCGCTCAACGCCCGCTCACTCTCCTTCGCGTCGCCGGTCGCCAGAGCCCCCCGTGGGGACATCAGCGGCAGGCTTGCCACGAGGAAGAGCCTGTTCCCGTCGACACCGCTGCCGCAGCGGGTGACGCCGAGGGAGGTGGCGACGCCCAAGAGGACGCCGAGGCCGTCGTTCCTGCAGTCGCCGGCGGTGTTCTTCCGGAAGGAGGGACACGTAAGCAGGGCGGAGAGGTGTCGGGAATCATTCGTGCCGTTCTTAAAGTTCTACAGGAGGCCGTACGACGAGATGATATATAGGTCAAAGATGAGGCCCCCACTGGGCGGACTCATCTCCATCGTCTCCCCACACATCAGACGGCGCCACGTTTCGGTGTCTCAGCGTTTCTAACATACGGAAACGCAATCAACGGCGCCACGGGTACATACAAGTTACAACAACCAACTATTTTCATTCATTTTGACTATCCAATCAACGAGACGAGCCTCTCCACATAACACTAACAAGTAACAATAATTTCCAAAAAAAAAAAAAAAACAGAAAGAACGGAAAGAAAGAAAACGACGACGTGCTGGGCGGGGCGTGAAACGGTGTGCAGTTCGTATGAATGTGGTCCTTTCGCAGCTTCGAGGGGGAATGCCTGGAAAATAGGTGGCGTGATGGGAACGGCCAAGCATTGTTTGAAAATCTTGCGCAGTGGCGAATAGAAGAAGAAAGACTTGTGTTTCAGAGGAAGGCGTTGAAAATGAAAGGACAGCGTCGAAATTTGTAGTAGTGTTGTTATTATTATTATTATTTATTATATGTATTTGTTGCTGTTATTGTAGTAAGTTGTATTATGGAGCGTGAGGATCGAACAAGAGGTTAATGAGAGGCAGAATCTTTTGGACCAACTTGGTCGGACTTTTGTTTGTTTATAATAAGGAAAACGAAAGGGAAGTTTGAACTTGAGAAGTGGGAAACTGCTACTGTCGTACTGTTGCTCGTTGTATGTAGTGGTATTTGTCAATAGTTTTATGTTAGAGTTGGTAAGAATTAGTGTCTGTCGGGTTTGGTTGTGAGAGAAGTCAACTGGAAGCAGGGTCGTGTTTCAAATTTTTAATGGTACTCGTATGAGAGAGTATGGGGAATTGAGAAGTGAAAAATTGGATACATTGTGGTATTGGGGATTGGGAATGGAGTGCCTTATATATATCTCATGTGAGGTTAAGGAATCAAAAATCTATGAAGAATCCACGTTTGTGTGAGAGCATCACATTCACGTAGCTGGAGGAGGAATGAGGACAAAGGCGGAAGAAGGTAGTTTTTGGAGGGAGTGGTTTGTTTGAAACACATAATTGTTGGCTTTTGGTGTTTTTAAGGCTTCCAAATGAAAAACGACAGGGAAACGCCAGTTTGAGCAGTAGCCGCAGCTCTTTGTTCAACTGAGACAGATGCAAACTTTCCCTTTCTTCAGGGTCACTCCTACTCACCTATCTCTCTTCACTTCAGTCTGACAAACTTGGCTTTCGATTCGGAAATATGTTGACTCTTGGGCACTAGCTGTGCTTGTTTATCCAACCATGCAATCCCACCACTTTGAATCTTAAACCCTTGTTCATCGATCATCATATATATTTTTTCAACTTTTATCATTAAACACTGTACGTGGTCATTTCATTTGTGTTTCAAACACATTCTGTAAGATATATATCCCATTATATATCATATATACAATCTTCGCAGAGTTTTTTTAAGAGTACCCAGGCCAGTTCATGATTAAATATTAACATAATTAAAAAAGGGTCTGACTGAAAAAATCTTTAACTATCTGATTAGTTTTTTTTGTTGCTGTGTTTTTAATTAAAAAAATGCTAGTCGAAGGGAGAAGAAGCAGAATCAGGAGTAGACGATGACTTGCTGCAATAATCCAGAGCTGATTGCAATGAAGATGATGATGAAGAAGAAGAAGACGGAAAGGGCAGAGCACTGGGGCGATGAATTTAAGGGTGTGTTTGGTTGTGGGGAGGGGAGCGGAGGGGAGGGGATGGGAGGCGGTGCACAGCCAGTGTGGTGGTTCCGATTCCCGTCACAAATTCCACCGTCTCGCTTCTGATCTCTTCTCTTCCCTCCCCAAATCCACCGCCGGTCTCCTCATCTCTTCTCTCTTCTCCTTTGATAATTTATGGTATGTTTTGGATGAATGGAAAAGTTGGGAAGAAAGAAAGGGAGAAGAAAGAAAATGGAGGAAAGAAAAAATTGGAAAGAAGATATAATCATCCATATGTTTAGATTGATTTGAGAAAATAGAGAGAAAAGAAAGTGTATGATATAGAATGACTAAAACATCTTTATTATCAAAAATAGTTAAGACAACAAATTATTTAGTAAAGAAAATTATTTAAGTAGAAAAAAAATTAAAAGGTGATAATTTTGTGACATTAATAAGATAAAAAGAAATAAATAATGTACATATTATTTAAATAATAAAAAAAAGAAAAGAAAAATAAAGAAAAGTGTAGTTTTGGCTCCAACATCATGACCAAATGACAATAACTAGTTTATAGTTAGTGGTAATGTAACAGATGGCTATTTAGCTGCCATTATATTACACGATGACTTGGTACTTCTATCACTACCACAAAATAAAATCTACCACCCTTATTCTTTTGTTTTTTAACTTGATTTTGTCTCTCTCCAGTCTCCATGTACCCATTCTAAATTAGTGGCTTCAATTCTCCAGCCACGTACAACATAAAAAAATATGGCGGAAAATAAATAAATTGAAATCAGAAAGAAGGATATACCTGGATTGTTGGTGTTGCTAGATAAACATTAATGTGAGGCATTTACCCTTAGAAAACAAATTTCAAAAAGTTCAAAATATCATATAAAAGGCAACTGAGGAAATAATGTTACTTGCCCATTTCATTATAAAATGAGAAATTGATATCATCATCAATTGTTACTAACAAAGTGTCATGAAATATTATAAATACAAAGGTGAATATGATATTTACATCTTAAACATAATGATGTTTACCAAAAATAAGTATCATGACAAAATGTTAACTTCCCCTAAATCCAAAAATGGCCATTAGCAACATCACATACAAAATATTAACAAAAATATATATTCCTTAACAAAAGATACCACTATGTTACCACATGACAAAAGATCCTTGAATAAACAAAGTCCAACATCATATCCATACTTTTTAGTATATTCCAGCATCAATCATCATCTTGAGCAATGTCTATAAGCGCATATGAGGTGGAACCCCAAAAAAATTCAACTTGTATCTTTCTTCATTTGACAAGAAAAAATAACATTGCGGTTGATTTTGACACAACTTTAGTCGCCTCACGGTCAAATATAAAATTTTTACCACAAATTAAAAATGCAATATAATGCCATCAACACATGATCGTTCTCTTATTAAGGAGCTTTTATTTTGAATTTCCTAAGTTAAACTAAGTGTTAAGAACATGGTTAGAAAGGGGGTTTGAAATTGGCTTTCTTTCTCTAAATTAAAATGCATAAAAATAAACTAGTTCTAATCTTTTTGGATTTTTTAGAAAACAATAAAGAAATGATTTGGATATAAGGGATTATAAAATAAAATGAGTCTTGGTAGCAAATATGGTGGCTTTCCTAGCTTCCTAAAATAAATTGGGAGTTAATTTTGCATCAAATCAAATAAAAAACCTCAAGCAATCTCATTGAGTCCAATTTACCTAATTAATGACTAATCCTACAATCGTATTCATAGTCATTTCTTAGATAAATTGTTAAAAACCACTTGATGTGTGTTTGAAAATTATTTTAATGCACTTGTTTCCTCTTATTAAGAGCACAATTGCAACACTCAACTTGAATTAAATCCATTATACACACTATTAATCGCACAGAATGTGCAAAGGAAATAAGTTCAACACAAAATTCAAGTGCACTATTATAAATTCAACATAAAAATAATTCAATAAGTCCCACAAACATGTATCCAGATAAAAATCAAGACAACATAAATACAGTGTTTCTTAGGGGAGGAATTGGTGAAAAGGGAGGTGGGATGGCCATAAATACAATGTTTCGTAGTAGAGGGGGGAGTTCAAGACAACATCAGGAAGGTTTCATGGGTAAGGTTACTGATTCTGTTAGTACTCGTGATCACTCATCTTACCAGGATAAGCTATTATGTCTTAATGATAAGGGCTTTCTGGATCTCAATATGTCACTTTCTGATGCCTTGAGCAGATGAAAAGATTATTTTGCCAAGTCAAATGAGAAACAAGAAATGCCAGAGGACCAAGAGTCAGATAAAGAAGATGAGGATGATGATGCTATTGAGATGTGGAGGAGAACAGGAAAATTACCAACGTTGCAAGTTAATGCGGAAGAGTACTCAGTTTGGTGTAAACCATATATGAACTCGCTGATTGTTTAGATCTTTAGGAAATCTTTTTCAATTGGTTTCATGCAGCAACATATGGAACGTATGTGGTGTCGTAAAGAACCAATGCGAATCACCCCACTGAATAATGGCTACTACATCGTTTCATTCTCATCCCCAGATGATCAAGATTATGCTCTACAAGAGGGACCATGGATGATAGCTTATCATTGTTTATTGGTGCAACGGTGGAGACTGAATTTTAATCCATAGAAAGCATATACTCAAAAAAATTGCAGTTTGGGTTAGGATTCCGGATCTCCCAGTGGAATTATATAATGTTGAATCTATTAGACGTCTGGGGAACATGATAGGGAAAACATTGAAAATTGATCGTACTAAGGCTTTCTTTGAAAAATTCGGTTTTGCATGAATGTGCATTGAGTTGATCTCCAAAAACCTTTGCTACCTAGGTTTGTCCATTTTGGTGAGGAGCGTCGATTTGAGTATGAGGGCTTACATTTAGTTTGCTTTCATTGTGGGAAATATGTTCATTGAATGGATCAATGTTCTTTGGATATTCATGAACTAGTAGGGCCTAAGGGGATGAAGGAAACTCAAGCAGAGATAATGCAAAATTCATTTGTGAATGGTGATGTTATTATGAAATCAGCTTCTAGAGAGAAGGGTTCTACAGTGGTTCAAGTAGTCATTTCCAATGAGATTTCAAAGGGTGAAGAAAAAGGAAAGTTCACCCCAATTGATTATGGTCTGCAAATGTTAGTCAGGTGTGATTTTGGAAAGAAAAATTTGAGGATTGATTTCAAGGGATCACAAACGGGAATGGAGGCAATAAAGATGGAGAGGGAGAGATATGTTTCAGGAATTAATAAGGAGTCACGAGATTTGTCAATTATTGCTAAGGATCCTGAGAGGAGATAATCATAGAATAAAGAAGAAGAAAAGGCAAGTTTGGGCATATGGTTAAGAGTACGATTAATGTTCACGAATGGATTCAAGTGGGGACAAAACGGAAGTCAACGATTAAAGAAAAGTCACGTGGAAAAGAAAATAAAGTACATGCTAAAAATAAGCCCTATGATAAAGCAAATGATATAAGTGTTTTGGATGTTCCTT
>JBAGKO010000017.1:10637470-10655604 GCA_037177275.1 Acacia concinna
TGGGTTTGAGAGCATGTTTTGTGCCCTGAACCTCAATGTGCGGGTTGTTTGGATTAGTCACAAGGTTTACGAAAATGATAAACAAATTCTTTTTATAACCATGATAGACCATTTGAATTTAGTTTTACTCTTTTCTATCATGGTTAGTCTTATAAATAGGTTTAATTCTTTTAACTATGATAATATTTTGGAAATGTGATTTGAAACTTTTTTATCATAATTAACTATTAAAAGAATCCAGCTAGATAGTTTAATACATGCTAATTAGAAAGGGTTTTTTCATTTCTTTATAAAACCGTCATATATATCATTGATGTATGACGCTTCAAATTTCGCTTCTTTATATATGATAGTTTTTAAAAGACTACCATATAATTTTCTCATATTTATGGCGTTGTTTTGAAAAACCATCATATATAACTAGGTATATCGTCGATTCAAATCCCGCCTCTCTATGGCGGATATCTTATAACCACAATACATACAATGTTATATATACACAATTCTATGGTAGTGAATATTTTTAAGCAATAACTATGAATGTGATTGTAGAAGTAGATATTAATTAGGAGTGTTAAACATAATGTGATTACTTGGGGTTATTAATTAAGACTTGATGAATTTTGACTCCCACATCATTAGTGAACTAGCATAGCCATTTTGATCAAAAAAAGAATTAGAATGGCCATTAAACTAATTTTTCAAGAGACTTACTTCATTCATATTCCACTCCATTTTATTTGAAAAATACCAAAAACAATAGTTCAGCATTTTATTAAATTGCATTCTTCTTTTAATTATTATTTTGCAAAACCCCCAAACCAATTTTTATTTATTTTCATTGATTTGCATGACATTTAGATTACTTGTGAATCAATGAAAGGCTCTTCAAAAAGAGAGAACGATCATATGTTTGCCTATAACAATCATTAGTTAATTTTTTACCACGAACCCCAATGCGAATGGAAAAAAGCCCTCATCATTCAGGTTCGACCTCAATCATATATTAATTATTTATTTAATTAATAAACCATAATTTTGCTTTAAACAAAAACTATGCAATAATTATGGCTCTATTTTTATCAAGGTACAAAAAACTAGACTGGGCAATGAACCGATCATGGTGTGGGTTCAAGGTTCAAATGATTCAACCGGGTCAGACTGGGGGTTGAACCGACCATATTAAAATATTATAATTTCATTAAAAATGATAAAATAATATTATATATAGACATAAAAATTAAAGAAACATATAAATATCATTTATAATAATAAAATAAATGACAATATATTGATATATTTTTTAAATTTCATAAATAAATAGATAGTATTCTTTTTTTTCCCATTTTTTCTTTTGCAAAAACCAATTCAACTGGTGCGAAACCAATTCGATTCCCCATCTAGTTTTTTCCCGAACCAGACTGAATCAGGGCCGGTTCCGGTTCAACCAATCGAAGGGGCTAGTCTAGTCTAGTTTTTTTAACATTGATTTCTACCTAATGCCTGCTTCATATATAAGATGTTCACAAAACCTTTTGCTGTAATGGAAATTCCCCACCTAGTTTTTTCCCGAACCAAACTGAATCAGGGGCCGGTTCCAGTTCAACTGGTCGAAGGGGCCAGTCTAGTCTAGTTTTTTTAACCTTGATTTCTACCTAATGCCTGTTTCACATATAAGATGTTCACAAAACCTTTGGCTGTAATGGAAATTCTGTCAATTTGCATGCGGAAAAGTATTGACACGGTTATATGCATGCAATAGATGAGGAGGCTGAAGTCAGATTGGTCTTGGTGGGAACTATGATTATATTATTGATTGGAAAATTGTCTAGATCACTTGATGCACTGGGCAAACAAGAAAAGAAATTGGAAAATCTCTCAAATTCATACTACATTTCAGCTTTTACGGTTTCAGACTTGTGAGATTACAAGAACAGAACACCATTTTACAAACGTCAGACTCGAAAACCAAAATTAAAATGGGAGGGAAAGACCTTAATGTATCAGTTTATGCTTTCTTCGTGACAGTAACCAAGTCTAGCGTATTACCAAACTTCCTATTTAAAGCCTTAACGCACCAACCATGGCCATTATCAACAGTTGGCATCGTCACTTCCATAGCAGGAATTGCCAGCTGCCGAGACCCTTGCATTACAACCCCCACTAACACTCTCAGTATATTTGCAGCATCTATGTCCATACACACATTAATCTCCGGAACTCCTTTAGGCGCTTCAGGGATTCCGACTATTTTGAAGTATCCCAACAAATGATTCTCTTCAGCCTTCTTTTCCTCACCTTCAAATACCATGATCAAAGCCTCAGTTTGATTATCATGACAGGTTGTGAAAACTAAGTCCTTCCTTGCTGGCATTGTTGTATTCCTTGGTATCACAGGGACAAAGTTGTTTTCATTGGCTCTTATCCCTATAGCTAGGGGTGTGCCTTGGATAGTTAGCAAGTCTAAATTTACAAAAGGATTATTGATACCTGATGCCACTGCTCCCTCAATTGCTGCACCACGAACGGCAGCTTCCAGAGGATTCACACCTTTGTAAAGTTCCTTGCCATTGAAGATGCTAGTCACAAGATTCTTCACCTTCGGAATATAAGAGCATCCACCCACGACTATTATATCGTTTACATCCTTAACATCTACCTTAGCATCTCGCAAACATTGGAGGATGAGGCTTTCACACTTCACAAACACCTCTCTGTTCACTTCCTCAAACTCGTCGCGGTTTATAACCTTGTTTATATTCAAACCATCTCCTAAGTCTACACCAATATGCACATGGTTTTGAGAGGAGAGCCTATGAATTGCATCTTGAGTTGCGGCTCGTAGCAAGGCCATAGATTTGATCTCTTTGATGCCGTGGTTCTTGAATAGAATTTGATATTCTGGAAACAGATAATGCATCATATTCTGAAGCAAGTCTTCTCCCCCATTGGTACTTCCTACTAAGGCCTTTATTTGTGATACTCCTCCAATTGTAGCAGTCACAGCAACATCAGAATAGCCAGCACCCATATTGAAAATTAAAGCAATCTTCTCGCTCCCGCTCTCTTGCTGCTGTTGTCCATATAATAAAGACACGGCAGTTGGTTCAGGCATCAGCCGGAGGACATGAAGGCCAGCTATAGCGCAAGCTTGTTCTAGCCGGGTCACTTGTAATCGACTAAATGAAACTGGAACAGTGAGGACTACATTTCTTATTGGTCGTTTCAGCTGAGCTTCAACCATCGCTCTTAGTTCCACAAGGAAGATAGCCAGGACTTCTTCAGCTGTGGTGAATGTCCATATATTGTTCACTAAAACTGCAATTAAAGGACGCATACCCTTATTCAAGGTGTGTACTAGAAATGGGAGATTTTTACTGGCGTGGACAACTGGGTCTGTATCAACTCTTCCAATCAAACGTTTCATGTTGAAGAGTGTAGCTTCGGATAACAAGTCATGTTCACGAGAGAGTTGACTGCGAACTCCTTCAGAAGGGGTGTCATGTTCAAAAGTGACATATGATCTCATAATCTTTGGGTTTCTTGTGTTCTTCAAAAGCTCCACTTCTGAGCCATTCCACACGGCAACACTACATTGTGATGTACCGATGTCAATTCCTATGGCAATTTCGGGAAAACCTAATGACTTGTCAACCCCAGTGGTTCCATTGCCATATGCCACAGTGCATGAAGCTTGGAACATTCTGAAATAGATAGAAGTGAGATAATAAATTTTGTACGGTGCATCATTCAATGGTAATGAAACAATTTTGGAATTTACCCTGATTACCACTCTTAGTCTATGAAACTCGAGCAATGTACCGGCGATATTACAAAGAATGTTTTAAATATAACAGGACTTCACAGATGTGCAAAGGCATTCCATTTGTCTCATTTTGTTTTATATGCATACACACACATATATATATGCACATACATAGATATGTATGTCTGTATATATGTGTATATAGATAGATATGTATGTACATATATGTAGATACATACATATGTATGTATGTATATATACATATATATGATTCTTTGATCTTAACCATTCTGAAGTTGTTGGCACGGATTTTATGCTGGTAAAATGTAAGCAAACATGTTAGATGCAAAATTTCAGTCATTACCAACTAACATCTGAAATATTTTAATCAACATATAGTACACATTGCTTTTGGGAATTTTTCCTAGCGTCTTCCTTGGTAGTAAGAACATTAGGATGGTATGATCCTTTGCATCTACGAATTCATTGCCTAAAAAGTAATTGAAGCCCAGAGTGATATTCTTTGAAGAAGTAAAAAATCTTAGAAATACATTTGAGGTAGGTCTTTTAACAAATTAAACACCTCAAAGATGAGTTTGCTCATATGGAATATATGCACACAAAAGTGAGTAAAACAAGTGAGACAAGCACCTTACCCCTTATTTTGCACATAAAACCTAGTATTAGGCAAACGATTTAAAAAATGATAAAGGTGAAACAATACTCGTAAATTTTTACTTAAAGTGCATATAACACCATATGTTTTAAATATGTAAAACTATTCAAAAACTTTAAAAATGAGGTCAAAATGAGGGCAAAAATAAAGTTACCATCAACTCCAAAAATGTTGACCGTGATAATAAGTTTGGCTGAAAACTGTGACGTGGATACTGTTGTGGGTTAGTAATGTCTTACTTGGCTTTTTTTTGGGGGGTTAAAAACAATCCTAATATATTAATTTTTTTCATAAATTAGAAAAAATCTCCATCATCCCCAATTTGCAATCATGATCGGGGTCACGGTTTTAGACGTGGATTCTTTCCTCTACAAGAGAGTGTCCGCTGCCTCATTTTCTTTTACGGGGCACCATTTTGGTGCCAAATCTCAACTTCCTCTTATTATTATTATTATTATTATTATTATTATTATTATTATTATTATTATTAAATGGTATTGAGTGTTTTAAAGTATTTTTTTTTAGTACTACCTAAATCTTGAAATATTTTTTTACTATCCTAAAATGATCGGAATTTCCACTTGACACCTTAAAATATTCTATTAGTATCACTCAATATCTAACTACCATCATACCTAATTATTTCCAAATGTATTCAATATCATAAACTAATTTTTCATGCATACAACCCAAAAAATATTTTACTATTGAAACTTGATATCTTAAAGTAATTTTTTATGTAATGTTTTAGAGTGTTTGATGCGCTAAAAATTAGTTTAGGATGTCAAATAATAGTAAAAAAATATTTTAGTGTGTTGGGTGTTAAATACAAGGTGGCACTGAAAAAATCTTTTAAAGTATTAAGTGATGTTTGAAAAAAAAAACATTTTAGGAACTAGCGGTACAAAAAGAATGCTTTAACAAACTCAATATCAATTTGTTTTTGGGCAAATGGGCAAATTTACTTATAAACTTTCTCTTAAGGGGCGTCTGACACCATAAACTTTTTTTAGGCGCAAAAATATACATAAACTTTTAACAAGGAGGAAAATTTAATAATCAGTACATTTCAAATTATAACACCATTAAAGGGTAAGGGGCAAATTTAACCATGAACTTTTCTCGTATGGGCGCCTAGCACCATAAACTCTTAAAAAGGAGGTAAATTTAATAATAAACTTTTCTCGTAGGGGCGCCTTACACCATAAACTCTTAAAAAGATGACAAATTTAATAATCCGTCAATTGAACCTCCTTTCTTCTTGAAGCAAGACCTGACTCTCTCCTGCTCCCCCACCTCTCTCATCATGTTCCACCACCTCCTGCTATCAACCTTGAGATTTCTATAGATCTACCTCTTAAACTTCTCACAGGCCTGAGTTCGCTTTTTGTCACTATCAATTTCGTATTGGTTTCTTTCTCCACCGTGTTCTTCTTCGTCCTCAAAGACAACCTGAAACAAGTCATTTTCCCACTCTATGCCGTTGTCATCTTGCCTATTATTTTCTATGTTATCGCCCTATTTTCCTTATTTACTGATCTAGTCAAAGCTATATTCAGTAAGGTTCCCTAATATAGTAACATACTAAGAAGCTTATTCTCTGAATCACTCTGTTTTTTATTACAGTGAACTCATATATTTTGAAATAATAATTTCACTCTTATTTCAATTTTGGTACTGTGTCAAAAAATCTCCCACCATAAATCTATGTTTTATAAACATTTCAACGGAGGTGTAACAAATCAATGCTGGTTCTCTGGCAACCTCTGGTAGGGAAGAAGAAGAAGCAGTACAAATGATGGGCCCAATAAATCTTGAGGTTGATGGCGAGAGGTAGTGGAACATAATGAGAGAGGTGTGAGAGCAGGAGAGAGCCAGGTCTTGCTTTAAGAAGAAAGGAGGTTTAATGGATGGATTGTTAAATTTGCCCTCCTTTTAAGAGTTTATAGTGTTAGGCGTTCCTACGAGAAAAATTTATTGATAAATTTGCCCCCTTTTTAAGAATTTATAGTGTCAGGTGCTCCTATGAGAAAAGTTTGTGGTTAAATTTGCCCTCTATCCTTTAACGATTAGAAGTTAAAAAGTACAGAAGTTAAATTTGTCCATTTTTTAAAAATTCATGTATAATTTTACCCCATTTTTAAGAATTTGTATATTGCCCCTAAAAAAACTTATAGTGTCATGGCCCTTTGGAGGAAAGTTTATGAATAAATTTCACTCTTAGGCTGCTTTATTTTAACGAAAAAGGAGGAAGCTGAAATTTGACGCTGACGCCCCCTTGCAAAGGAGAAAAGCCGCATCCCATCGTTTTCCCTTCTCTCACGCTACCCTCCCTTCAGCCACAGCCTCTCGTTCCTCCTCTCCGAGTCGTCATACCTTATTTCCTTCCTCTCTTCTAACCAACAATGCCATTACGCGGAGGTGAAGACAATCATATCACCTCCTTCCGATTGTGGGATCTATGTGTTCTCTCTACAGAAATCTCACCCTAGCACAACTCAAAGCCACTGTCACCAGCAGAAACCTCTCCGTCCCCTTCAACTTCCTCAGATTTCTTAAAATCATGGATGCCTTCATTGCCAAAGGGAAGATTGATGGAGCATAAGACAACGAACTCAGTGACACGAGAGACGGGTAATCACAGCAACGGTCGCTAGTGCAGCCCGGTCGAAGAAGCTGAGAGTGATCGTTCTTCGATTCTAATGGATCTACAGCCGAGAGTGCCACTCTCGAAGAAGCTGAGAGTGATTCTTCTCTTTCATATTCCTCTCCCTTCTCTTCTTTTTCCTCTGCCAACGAGTTTGTGAGTAAAAAGTTTGAATTTGGTCTCTAATTGAAGGCTCAGATTCTAAGGGTGAAGTTTGTGCATCAATGTTTTAGGATTTTTCTGCATAATTAGATAATTTTTCCTCTTATCTGATCTCCATAATCGAAGTTTGATATATTTTTTTTGTTTGAACTTGATTAAGACTTCATCTGGGTGAGTATATTGATATGGGATGATATACGCTAAAATGATTTTTGATTTAGTTTTTGTTGATTTAAATATGGTTGATGAATGCCGGCGAGGGCGAGTGATGAAGATGACGGTGAGTTTTTTTCTAAAGGGCTGAGATTACACTATGCTAACATGAACATCATTATGGGCGCCAAAATAAGTCAAGGGATGTTTGGTTTAAATAACATCATGACGTGTCTTTGAGCTCTTTAAAAGTAGCAGATATTATGGGAAACTCTGGGTGGAATTTGTTCGCAATTGAGGGGTGGATTACTGAGACAGAACGTTATGCTATTCTTAATCATCACACACGCCCTAGACATAGAGATGCTAAGTGGGTATAGGTGGTTGGCAAGGGAAGCCAATATACTGTTAGGGAGGGGTATCGAGATGCAAGAGAAATTGTTTTGAGAAAAAAGGGGGATAGACCAACTTCATCAATAAACAATTTTGCTGGTTTGTGGAAAGTGATATGGAAAATTAAAGTTCCTCATAAGATCAGATGTTTTCTATGGCGTCTTCTTTCAGATACATTGCCTACTTTTGAGAATCTTTGTCGAAGGAGATTCTCTTTGGTTGATAGGTGTTTCACTTGTAATAATAAAGCTGAGACTACAAAACACCTCTATTGTTTCTCTTACTGGGCTAGGATGACTTGGTTCGGTAGTGCATTCGCTTTTAATTTCATGGATGAGGATAGATTTGACTTCAAGCTTTGGATAAAAAGCTGTCTGTGTGATAAAAATATGAATGATAAACAGAAGGCTGTCTTTGCAGCTACATGATGGCAAATTTGGAAGGTTAGGAATGGTTTTATGTTTAACAATCAATCAACTGACCCTTTATTTGCCTTTTCTCAAGCAGAACAATATGTGGCAGAATTTTGGGAGGCCAATGGTTGGTCAATTCCTAGAGACCATGTACCTGCGCCAATGAACAGAAGGCAAGATGAAGGGAGATGGGAGAAACCTAATGATCTTCAACTGAAAAATCAATACTGATGCGGCCTTTAACAGCGGTGAGGACGGGAGCGTGGCAGCAGCCTTCCTTGTTCGTGATGCTAATGGATGGGTGCTAGATGGTCAGGTCAAGATGGAAAGAGCAGATTCGGCATCAAAGGCTGAATGTATAGCAATGAAGAATGTTGTTTCTTATGCGAAGGAGAATGAGTTGGATGATGTAGCATTTGAATAAGATAATCAAGGTCTAATCAATTGTCTCTCTTTTAGAAGACAACCTCCGGAGTGGAGAGTCACTCGATTCTGGAGCACATTGATACTCTTGGAAATGAATTAAGGAAGCATCATATCAGATGCATCCCAAAAAAGGCTAATCAAGCTGCTGATTGGGTATCTAAAGCCTGTTTAAGTAAGTCTTGTCTTAAAAATTGGATTGCTAGACCTCTGGTTCAACTGAACCAAGTCATCGCGAAGGATGCAGAATTTTCAATATTTGATGATGGTGGCTGAGGAACCTGTGGATGCTTATTAATCTACTATTTATATTGTTTCTTTGTCTTAGTTTAGTTTCCACGCTTTTTGGGGCTGTTTGGTATGAGGGGAGAGGAGGGAAGGGGAGGGAAAATAAAAATTTTAGAAGTTGCATTTAAAGAAATTAAAGAAGTGGGGTTATAAAATTTTAATAAAGATAAAAAGTAATATAAAAGTATGAAAAATTAATTTAAAATTTTTAACCCCACTTATCTAATTTTTTAAAATTCAACTTATAAAAATTTTTCTTCCCCTCCCCTCTCCTCCAAATCCCTCGTACCAAACGCACCCGAAATCATATTTCAGACTTTGGTTTGTAATTGTTTATCTTAGTTTTAATAGAATGCATCCTTTATGGCAAATAAATAAATAAATAACATCAAAAGGACTTTTGCCCCATTTTTTTTTTAAAATACTTAGATCAAGTTCTTTATATCAATTGTGTCAGGTTCTTTAGTCACATGTAACTATGTGTCCTATTTTTGAATTATGATAATTTAATTGTGAGCTCAAATATAATAAATAGGACACATAGACATGTGAGATTGGAGAATCTAACGAAATATATGTAAGGGACTTGATGTAAGTATAATATTTTTTTAAATTCTATAGATAATTTTACATCTCTAAAAAAAGCATATGGTGCAGATCGATGAGTGCACTTTGCCAAAAAAGCTCATGAGTAGATTTCTAACTAAACCCTAAAAAAAATCAAATACAGAACAAATGAACAATGCTGCCAACATTCATTATTAAAAGAATATGAAGACCATTCAAAATGGCATGCTCTTTCCTATCCAAATTATAAAATTCAGTTGATTTTTTTGGATAATCTTAAAAAAGTTAATTATATTACTTTAAAACATAAAAATTTATTGTTTTTCTTCTCATTATTTTATTTGACTTATTAATTAATATATAATATAATAAAACATAATATATAATATGATTACATAATTTATTTTATTTTCTTAACTTCTCCTAAAAAAAGAGTTAAATAGGTCTTATAAATAAAACTGAAAGTGATATTGCATTAAAAGTTACTTCTGTAATTTTCGTACAAAATGGTCAGGCAAGATATATAGGAGCCTTACTCAGCCTAAGCAAATAATCCTAGGTATTAATTAGTAATGAGTAGGCAGACCATAAAAAACAATGGAATGAAACAAAATCAGAAACCAATACTTTCTTTCTTTTTTTGACCAGTTGAAACCAATACTTTATTATCTTTGACAGCCCCATTCTTACTAATTGCACAGCATAATAGGACGTTTATACATGGATCAAATCCAAGACATGAAGTATGATATTATAATTCCAACGCACAAAATGACAGCAGAAAATGCCATCAATTAACATCGTACTAAGAATTAACCCGTGATGAATCAATGAGAGAGAAAGGATAAGTTATAAACCAAAACTGGACTAGCGCACTACAGATCATGATCATTATTATTAATATGATTATATGCTCAAACTCAAACAATAAAAGAGAGAGAGAGAAGAACCACACAACTCAAAGAAAACGAAGTTGGAATGCAAGAAGCCGAACCTTGGCAGGGCAAGATGGAGGAAAGAGGCGTACGAAAGGGAAGTAGCAACAAGGAGTTGGAAAAATAAAGGAGAGGATCAGAAGCTGCTAGACCGCTTGGCAAGAGTCCCTGGGTAACGATTTCCCTCTAAAATCATTTTCCCTTTTTTTTTTTTTTGAAGTTATTAATTTTTAAGGCCTAAATTGAGCCTAGAAAAGGTGAGACCAATTCTTTTGACAGTTCTGAGCCATAAACTCGCTGCTATTCTTGCACAAACCAAAAATAGCAGTTGATATGGTTAGTAACGTAATACTATCATTAGAAAAGTGTTCGGGATCTGTGGCTCTCCAAATGTCGAGCATCCAAATAATAATCTCAATTTCGATCCTTTATTCTCACATTAAATAAAAGGTCCAGAAAAAATCCTCACATTATCACCGTTCCAAATGAGAGATATTTAATCCATCATCTCTAGAACTAGGAAAACGGACAGGTTTGGACCTACCCAAGTGCCAAAAAAAGAAGAAGAAATAACTAAATTATAAGACTCAATTTACATGCTTTAAGCCCGTTTGATATATATTTTTTTATTTTTATGCATTTAAAATTTAAAATACTTAATTTAAAATATAATTATTATCAAAACTAAATTAAAACACTAAATAAACATAAATATAAAGTATAAAAAGTCACAAATTAATGTCTACAATCTAATAACTAATCAGATAAAGTCAAACTATAAACTAAATACAAAGTCTAAACCATATGAATACCATTATTATTTTGTTCATTAAGACCATTATCACTTTCAACATCATTTCTAAGTTTGAGTAATGAGCTCATTTTTTAGGTCCGGCTCATCTCATTGTGGGTCATGGGCTGACCCACGGGCTAGCTCATGGGCTTCAGGCTCGTTTACTTATTTTTGTTTCTTATCTATTTAAGCACTAAAATACCTAATTTAAAAGATAAATATTATCAAAATGAAGTCAAAACATCAAACATTGTCTATATTTAACAAAAATACAAATACTGGCTAAAAACTAATGTTTAAAAACTACAATCAAATAAATAACTAAATAAAGTTAAACACACTATAAATTAAACACTAAATAATATGAATAACATTATTATTTTTTTTGTCCATGTATGTCTTCAAGAGATAGAGATTCAATCTTCTCATTTTTCAATTTGTGTTATTAGTTTTTCTTTTTTTTTTCTTATAGTTTGCATTACATTTGAACCTCCTCAAATACAATTAAAAAATTGTTCTCTTTATTTAACAAAACTAAATTAAAACATTAAATACATGTGTGTGTTTACCAAAATAAAAACAACATATATGAAGTCTAAAAACTAATGTCTACAATCAAATAAATAATTAGATAAAGATATAAACTATAAATTAAATAATAAGCAATATGAATAACATTATCATTTTCATTAATTCCATGCCCATCATCATTACTATCATGTATGTCAATTTTTTTTAAAAAAATATATAAACAGGATGGCTCGCGGCCCTACAGAGCTGGCCTGTTTAAGCCTACAGCCCTATAGGGCTAGCTCATTTAAGCCCGACTCTATTTTTAGGCCCTAAATTACAAGCCCAGCCCATGACAGGCTTAGGTTTAAAAGGGTTGGCTCAAATTCTCGGCTCTAATCATCTCCAATTCTCCACCACCACTAGGAACTTTTTGCAAGAGAAATTGTCCAAACCATAAAAGTAGTATATGTCACCCTTGAAATTCTCTAAACTCTACTTCTTAGCCGATAATACGAGTTTTAATTATAGGTCAAACCTACCCAACCCAAAAAATGGGCTGGGATTGGGTTTGAAAAAAAAATGAAACTGTTTTGACATAAGTTTTTTTTAGCTCAAACCCATACGGGCCTAACCCGCCGCCGATTGGCCTGTTTTGTCCTTTTTTTTTCCTTTTAAAGATTTACAAATGGCTAAAGCCAAAAAGAGTAAAGACTTGATTTTTCAACAAAAAATAATATTGATGGTGATATAATTATGACCACTCGTTTATCTCATTATCATTTACTTATTTAAATTTAAGATAGTATTAACTTTCACTTTATTTTATCATTTGTGCCTAATTTAGCTGTGAAAAAAGAAAGTACACAAGTTCAAGAAAATCTTTAAGCTTAACATCATGCTTCAAATTTGAACATCATTAATATTGATTTGATTGTTGATCACTTGATTGTATGGAATTTGAATTTATTTTTGGTGTGTACTTTGTAATGTGTGGACTTATTATGTATGCTTATTTGTATTTTGTAATATTTGAACTTTAAAACTTTGTTTAATTTGTATTTTGTAATATTTTATCATTTATGTTTGAACTTTGAAACTTTAAATTTGATATTTTAATGGTTTATAATCACTTTATAATTTTGTAATGAATTTAATTTTTTTTATGGTTTATGACTTTAAGTTTTAACATATTGTTCTTAAAAAGAAAATTGAAAAATGAAAAAAAACAAAAACAAAAACAGGTTGAGCTGGCCAACACGCCAACCCTAAGGTTAACCCATATAGATACGGGTCTTTTAACCCCAAATTTATATGGGTTCAACCTGTGGCGGACTGATATGAAACCAACAGTCCATCTCATATTACCACCTAAACTTAAACTATTCTACATTAAATACTTGGGCATGGGCTAATCGTTTATGACATTATCTTTTCCTATGCGTTCTCTATTGTTACCTTTTTATTCAATACATTCTCTTTTATTTTTCTTTTTTCAATTTATTGCTTCTCACTTGCCCTCTTTATAAATAAGAGTAAATTTAAAAAAAATTACATTTCATTTACATTTAGTGCCTTTAACTAATTTTAACTGATTTCTTAATTTATATAGCTTAGTTATTAGTATTAATTACTTATAAAAAAAAGACCATAGACTAAGAGGGAGTACCTCATATTTAATCTTCTCAAATGAGAAAACCTTTACTTACAATCTAAAATGTTTAGTAAGTTATGCTATCATTATGAAGTATTTAAAAATTTGATCTGTTGATCGAATCTTATATACTTGAATTTGAAATAACTTTTAAAAATGTGTAATTTGATTAATTAAAGCAAGCTTACCAATTAAACCTAAATGCTCAATAGACCTAGGCATGCATGTTAGATATGTTACAAAGACTCGACCTCCCCTGTATTCTATAAATGTTGGTTGTATTCAATAAAACATTACCTTGGATTCTCTAATCCTAAATTGCCACATGGTATCAAAGCAAAGTGGCAATGAATCCGACCATAATAACAGCAGGATTCAATCACCAGAAGTCATCTCTATGATGGAGTCTTCTCATGTAGACTCCTCATGATCATCGTCCTCTATCACTGGGAGTCCCTTCGGGTTGATTCCTGGTGCCGAATCTTCATCCCTTGTCATTGAGAAGCTCACATTTGACAACTATCATGACTGGGCTCAGGCAATCAAGCTTGTTGTTGGTAGCCGTATAAAGATGGCCTTCCTCACCGATGCCACCAAATGTCCTATCGATTCCTAATCACTATAATTCAATCAATAAGAGACTGACAACTCTCTTGTGAATTCGTGGTTGATCAACGCTATGACTCTACCAATTAAACGTGGCTTTATGTATCTACCCACTACCAAAGCCATTTGGGATGCTATTCGTCGAAAACAAAGACCTTTCCCTGCTTTTCAATCTTTATCGCCGACTATGAAAGTCCTCTTAAGGCACTTGAAGTATTGCTGAGTACTAGTTTGAGCACATCGGCTTACGACAAGATGAAGATATCTTGGTAGACAATGAACGCTCCACCACTGTCGAAATTGCCGGATACAAACGCAATCTGAATATTGATCGCGTCATGCTCATTTTGGCTGGTCTCAACCCCAAATTTGATGATGCTCATGCTCGCATTTTGAGCCACTCATCTCTTCCTCCGATATGTGAAGTTTAATTGGAGATGAAGTGTGAAGAATCTAGAAGGCGCACAATGCTTCTCCAGGCCAAATCTGACCCATCAGAATCCTCTGGCCTTTTACTAATTAAAACCATTTTGTTCTATTTTATATTCAATTTTTTTTAGAGATGATTTAGCTTCATTTCACAATAAAAAATTGAATGTTGTAATGCAATTTAATCAAAATGTAATTTGAATTTAAAATGAAAAATTTATAGCAATTAAAATAATCATATTTATGGAAGAAACATTAATTAAGAAAACACCATATGGTTTTTTTAGCTTTGATGTCTTGGTTCTAGAGGTTATTAGTGGAAGGTAAAACACTAGCTTTTATGAAGAGGGAGAATCTTTGACACTTTTATTAATCTCAAATCCTCTGTTTGATTGGTTGTTGTTGTTGTTATTGTTGTTATGGACCATATATACTTACATCAAGTTCCTTATATCTATTTTAGCATGTTCTTCAATCGCATATGACCTATTTATTATATTTGAGTTTATAATTAAACGATAATAATTCAAATATAAGACACATAACCACATGCGATTGGAGAACCTAACAAAATGGATGTAAAAAACTTGACATAAGTATTTTTCTATTATTATTATTATGCCTATTTTTGATTGGTCATTATGAATTCAAGTTTGATTGACTAATGTACAAAAATTGTTATTAAGTACAAAAATTGTTATTGAACATAACGTACCACGCTTCTTTTAGTTGAATGGCTGAATAAACTAGAAAAAATTAAGCACAAAATATGTACTAAAAATTGAGTTGACCTTGTAGAAAATGGAACAAGTTATGTTATGGTGATGAATACTCCCAAATATATACCAGCCAACCATATACAATTTTTACTATCGTGTTTTTATTATAGAGAGAGAGAAGGTTGCAGACAACCCAGTTGAAAGACCCATCGGATCAAACACAAACTATTAAGGCATTCATAAGCTAGTCCCCCTGCTCATTTAAATTTGTTAAAATGAAGGGATTTGAGAAATTTGATTGTTTGACAATAATTAAATAATCACAACCGTCAGAGAGTTAGGGTTAGTTTGGGTGTAACTTATTTTAAGTGACTTATTTTTTTGATGGGATTATCAGAAGTAACTTTAGAAAAGAATTGATTTATCAGAAGTTGTTGTATTTGGATGTGACTTTTTTTTATGAAACATGTTTAGATGATAAACAGAAATGTAACTCATGATGAAATTTTTGATTTTTTTTTCAAAAATACTTATTTTTGAATTTTTTTAACTTACTTATTTTAAAAAATGACGCAAAATTCAAATATATCACATATTTATTTTTAAACAAAAAAATTCAAAAATTTCATTATAAGTCACTTTTCTACTTATCATCTAAACATGATTCATAAACAAAATCACTTTTGTAAAATTACATTCAAACACAATAACCTTTGATAATTCACTTTTTCCCCCTCTAAAACTACTTGATATCTTTGAATTTTCACAGTGATTTTAATATTTTAAGCAATATTTTTCTTTATACCTTGTGCCTAATAATGTTATAATAATAATAATAATAATAATAATAATAATAATAATAATAATAATAATAATAATAATAATAATAATAAACAGATTGATACTCACTGACAGACCCTAGAAGTGGCTTAAAAAAAACATTTTATCATAAATTGTTGTATTTGAATTGCGGTAAACAAAAAAAGTCCCTTTTCTCTTTCTCTCTCTAGAATTCTTCCTTACCGCCACTAATGAGTGTGGCTTATTATAAGTGACTTAGTTTTTTTATGGGTTTATCAAAAATGGCTTTCAGAAAAAAAAAAACGATTTATTAGAAGTGGTTTTGTTTTGATTGAGTGTTGTAGAAGTGATTTTTTTTTTTTCATGAAACATGTTTGGATAATAAGGAGAAAAGTGATTTATGTTGAAATTTTTCAAAGAATCAATTTGTTAACAAATAAGTGTGTCATGTATTTATATTTTCATAATTATTTTAATATTCTTATCCATATTTTTTTGTCCACCTTCTTGTAATAATGTTGTAAAAATCATGATGATAAGCACAGTAACATAAATGTATAGAGAAGAGAGTGGGGAAAAAAAAGAGGATCGTATGTCTACCGGCGCTACAAAAGCTCCTTTGGTCAGCTTTATCATTTGATGCTACTTTTGTCTTAAGTGGCTTTTGTTTTTAGTCAAGCCAAACACCCGATTTCAATAAGTAGTGTTGCTTTTCCCCATGCCGCTGCTTTTCCAACCAAAATGCTCCATCCAAACGGAGCCTTATTGTGATCCATGATTTATTTATGGCAGAATCCTAATTAAATTCTTTTAAAATGTCAAAATCTAAATTTAAGCCTATACTTTCAACAAATTATTAATCAAGCTGTGAGATCTAATTAGAGATTTTAGAATACTGTTGAAAGATCATAATGCCCGTAAGTTAAAACTGAATATTTTTAATACACAAACACACACACTACCTTTCAATATTGTTGCAAAACACTAAAAGTTGAAATCCCAATGGCTCCAATGATTCAAAGAAGCATAGATTATGATGTTAAGGTTAAGAATACATGAGAATATATAGATTAAACAAATTCATTTTTACCTTAAATAGGGGCATTATGGTATTTCAATAACATTTTAAAATATCTAATTAAGCCTCATAGCCTGATTAATAATTTGTTGAAAGCGTAGACCTGAATTTAGATTTTTCTATTTCACAATGATTTAATTATGACTGTTCCATTTATAAATGTTTAATAATTTGTGCACTTAAAATAAAATGAGGATGGTTTGTGGAAGTCTGAGATTAATTAGTTTGCTGATTTTGTATTTTGTGTAGAGGATATCATGTAATTTGCATGCCCCAGCCATTAGTAAAACCTATAACCTGCTGTTCATATAAATTAAGTGTGCCAATTTTCTTGGTTTATGTTCTGATTATAAAATCTAGGGCATTACTCTTTTTTAACCTAATGCAATCTAACATGAAGAAAGAACCCAGCTTGTTTGTAAATTGATATGTTTATTTGGTTTTAATTTTTAGAATTAGTAAATACAAAAATTAATTAAACTCAAATAAGTAATTGACAACTCATTTTTATGGGAAATAACTTATTTGGGGTTTTGAAGTTCAATTGGCATTTTATTATATTTCTCTCTTATACTCCCTCTGCTCTTAAATATAAGATTTAGTTGACTTTTTTAGACAAGTTAAGAAAAGTAAATAAATTACTTAACCATACCATATGCAGTATATCATTATATTACACCCTCCCTGTCCACTTCAACTAATTTACGGGAAACAAGAAGTGATAGTTAACTAATTTAATATGTCCCAAATTGCAATTTTTTTTCCATTTTTACCCCTATTGGAAAATGTGTTTAAAATTTTAATGAGTGTGCAAATTGAAAATGAGCATTAATTACAAGGATATAACTAAAAATAAGCATTAATTATCTTACAAGTGTTTTATATTATGAATTAAACTATTTTTCTAAAAGTGTCTTATATTGTAGACTGGAAAGAGTATATCAGTTTATAAATTAAACAAAATAGTTTGAAGAAATTGTTTAAAGTAATGTAATTAATTTTTTTAGATTCTTTACAAAAATCAACTAAATATTATATTTAGAGCGCGGAGTTTGGAGTCAGAAGGTAGTATTAACCTTTATCGGTATTATTGAAATGCATGAAGTCATTTCAAACTATTT
>JBAGKO010000017.1:10655704-10673249 GCA_037177275.1 Acacia concinna
TGACATTTTTGTAAAAAAAGCCATATATAGTTGAAGTATATATGGCAGTTTTTTATCGAAGACCCGTGATATATATAGTATTTGACAGTTGTTTTGAAACAACCGCCGCCATATAAATGCTTTTAAAAACCACCTACAATAGATTAGATCAATTAAATTTATCAAAATTTCAGCAGTAAACGATAATAACTACACTTAAGGGTAGAAAGTGCTCACTTTTATGTGATTCACTGTAAAAAATTGCAAAGTTTTGAAGAAATAACAGTAGTTTCGTACATCGTAACGACGGAATAATAAAGTATGTTATCTACTACATATAAGATCTACAAGTTAGCACATTTGCAGTGAGGTAGACTACATCACAATGGAGGTAAATCAAAAGGAGAACGACAAGGAAATCCAAGTGGGTATGCTGTGGCTGGTGCGTGGGCTGTGGTGGAGAAGAGCGCGCGACGAAATTTGCTAAGTACTTTAAAAGCGTTGTGAAAATAGGGTTCGTGGGGTGGTTTCTAAAGGCATTTATATGGGTTATATATAGCGGGTTTTTAACAAAGAACTGCTATATATATATATTCCAATTATATATGATGATTTTTTTAAAAATCGCCATATATTTATTTAATTTATATAGCGTTTCTTTATAGAATCGTCACGAACGTATGACGCTTTAAATTCCGTGTCTTTATATATGACAATTTTTGAAAAACTGTCTTATAATTTTCTCATATTTATAGCATTATTTTAAAAAACCGTTATATATAACTAGGCGGAGCATCAATTCAAATCTCGCCTCTTTATATATAAGGGGTATTCTATAAATGTGATATATATATCATCATAATACATAATTCTGGGATAGTGGTTCTTGGCTTCGGCCATACATGAGGTAGTAATCACATTATATATGTCACCTTAAGGCAGGTTCTTTCTAGTGCTAGGACACGGTAACTTTAAAGTTAGTTTATGGAAAGGAACTTACGCACTCTTAAAGGGTGTGCTCCTTGTGCATGGCACGTGAGTACTTGCTCATTTTATTATTAAAGAAGAATATGAGGTTAAAAAATCCAATGCTCTCCGGTTACACTAATATTCCCAACTGCTCCCATAATTACTATTTTAACTTGTAGTGCCCTTAACACATTGCAAAATCTCATTCTCAGTAGTGCCTCCATTCAATCTTTTTCATAAGAAATAATATCATAAAAATCTATATTAGGGGTTACTGTTGAATTTATTAATAAATTAGATGTTTTATTTAAGACTTAAATACAATTCTCTCCTTTATTTTATATATAAAAAAGATTTAATAAAAAAATGAGGGTTCAAAACATTGGATAGATGTGTTAAAATGATAGCTTTTCTTTTTTCTTTTTTTAACAATAATACATTTATTTATGAGGAGATAGCTAAAAAAAATTATAAGAGAATAAGAAACTTATTATAATAAAGAGGATCGCAAAAAAGAGACAATAAAGGAATGATACTTTAGGGCCTTTGAGGGCTGTAAAAATTTATTCTATTGACATTAAATATACTCCTTCCGCTCTTAAATATAAAACTCATTTTTGTGACACAAAAATGAATTTTATATTTAGGAAGAGAGTAGTAATTAAATAAGGATAAGATGAAAACGAAACCCATAAAACATTCTTGGAAGGTTTATTATAAAAAGAAAGCAACATTTTCTCTTGTGGGTTTACTCCTATTATATAAGGAACAATTTTGTTTTGTCTAAGAAATTTAATGGAAGCTTCAAATAACTAACTTGCAGATATCAAGATGTATTTTCTAACTATGCCCTTATTTGTAAAAAGGATAAGTGAACGTAACAAAAAATGCAACAGACCTATTTTAAAATTTGAAGCTTATATTTAAAAATGAAGAGAATAATTTTAACCATGAGCTCATTAATACTTTTGTACTCTTTCCAATCCTATTTATAAGTAAGTTTTAACTTCATTTCTTTCCTATCAAAATGTCAATTTGCATGCCAAAAAGTTGTCACATGTTTATGTGCAGAAAAGAGATGGGCAGTCTGAAGTCAGATTGGTGGTGAGAATGATGGCCACGGTGGGCAACTATGAATATATTCTTGATTGGGAAATTGTCAAGATCGATCACTTGAATGCACAGGGCAAAACAAAGAAATTGGAAATCTCTCAAATTCATACTATGATTATATTTCACCTTTTACTGTTTCAGATTTGTGAGATCACAGGAACAGAACACCATTTTACAAACATTATAAGCTAAATCACTAGTAAACCATATAATTAAAACGGGAAGGGAAAAAGGACCTACATGTATCAGCTTATGCTTTCATCTGGACAGTAACCAAGTCTTGTGTGTTACCACACTTCCTATTTAAAGCCTCAACACACCAACCATGGCCATCATCAACAGTTGGCATCCTGACTTCCATAACTGGAATCGCCGGCTGCCGAGACCCTGGCATTACAACACCCACTAACACTCTTAGCACATTCGCTGCATCTATGTCCATACACACATTAATCTCCGGAACTCCTTGGGGTGCTTCAGGAATTCCTACTATTTTAAAGTATCCCAGCAAATGATTTTCTTCAGCCTTCTTTTCCTCCCCTTCATACACAATGATCAAAGCCTCAGTTTGATTACCGTGACAGGTTGTGAAAACCAAGTCCTTCCTTGCTGGCATTGTTGTATTCCTTGGTATCACAGGGACAAAGCTGTTTCCATCCGCTCTTATCCCTATAGCTAGAGGTGTGGCTTGGATAGTTAGCAGGTCTAAGTTTCCAAAGGGATCATTGATACCTGATGCCACAGCTCCCTCAACTGCTGCACCACGTACGGCAGCTTCTAAAGGATTCACACCTTTGTAAAGTTCCTTTCCATTGAACAAACTAGACACAAGATTCTTCACTTTCGGAATACAAGAGCACCCACCAACGACTATCACGTCATTTACATCATCAACCTCCACCTTAGCATCTCGCAAACACTGAATGACGAGGCTTTCACACTTCGCAAACAGCTTTTTGTTCACTTCCTCAAACTCGTCCCGATTTATAACCTTGTTTATTTTCAAACCATCTCCTAAGTCTACATCAATCTGCACACTGGTTTGAGAGGAGAGCCTATGAATGGCATCTTGAGTTGCAACTCGGAGCAAGGCCATAGCTTGAATTTCTTTGATACCGTGGGTCTTGAATAGAGTATGGGATTCTGGTAACAGATAATGCATCATATTCTGAAGCAAGTCTTCTCCCCCAAGGGTACTTCCTGCTAAGGCCTTTATCTGTGATACTCCTCCAGCTGTAGCAGTCACAGCAACATCACAATAGCCAGCACCCATGTTGAAAATTAAAGCTATCTTCTCACTTCCACTGCCCATATTATCATGAGAACTCTGTTGTTGCTGCTGTCCATATAATAAAGCCACAGCACTTGGTTCAGGCATCAGTCGGAGAACATGAAGGCCAGCCATAGCACAAGCTCGTTCTATCCGGGTCAATTGGAATCGACTAAATGAAACTGGAACAGTGAGGACTACATTTCTTATTGGTCGTTTCAGTTGAGCTTCAGCCATCACTCTTAGTTCCACAAGGAAGATAGCCAGGACTTCTTCCGGCGTGGTGGATCTCCACATATTGTTCACTAAAGCTGCAATGAAAGGACGCACCCCAATATCCAAGGTCTGTACCAGAAATGGGAGATTTTTACTTGAGTGGACAACTGGGTCTGTATCAACTCTTCCAATTAAGCGTTTCATGTTAAAGACTGTAGCTCCAGATAACAAGTCATGTTCATGAGAGAGTTGACTGCTAACTCCTCCAGAAGGCGTGTCATCTTTAAAAGTCACATATGATCTCATAATCTTCTGGTTTCTTGTGTTCTTCAAAAGCTCCACATCTGATCCATTCCACACAGCAACACTACATTGTGATGTACCAATGTCAATTCCAATGGCGATTTCAGGAAAAGCTGATGACTTATCCTCCCAAATGGTTTCACTATCAGATGCCACAGTGTATGAAGCTTCAGCCATTCTAAAAAGATAGATGTAAGGTCAGAAATTTTGTATAAGGCATCATAAAATGATGTTGAAACGTTTTTAGAATTTAAGTTTCACCTAATCTTGAACAAAATCATTTTGTCCATCTACGATTACCAAAGTCTATGAAACACCACCATTGTACAGTTGACGTTACAAAGAATGTTTTAAATATAAAAAGATTGAACAGATGTGCAAAGGTATTCCATTTGTTTCATTTGTTGCATAATTCTTTGATCCTAACCATTGGTAACACACCAGGTAACCAAACTTGTTAGATGTAAAATTTCAATCATTACAAAGTAACATCTGAAATATTTTAATCAACATAATAGAGATTTTCCTTTGGAATTTATCCTAGCATCTTCTCTGGTAAGAACATTAGGATGGTTAGAAATGCATGCCATGCAGGTCTTTTTACAAACACCTCAAAGACGAGTTTGTTCATGTGGAACACAGAGTATGCACACAAAACTGAGTAAGGCAAATAAGACAAGAATCATACCCCTTATTATGCACACACAACTGAAAATTACGCAGATATTTAAAAAAAAAAAACCCTCAGATACAGAACAATGCAGTCATTATCAAAGAATATGAAAAGCATTCAAAATGACATTTTACATTAATTGAGCATCAGAACAGGAAGTTTATATATACTGAATCTAACTCAAAAAATGAGTATTATAGTAGAATTCCAATACACAAAACGACACAGAAAAGGATGCCATCAATGAACATCCTACCAAGAATCAAACCGTGCAAAGTCAAACAGAGAAGGATAAGTTATAAAAGAAAACAGTATCAACGCAAGACAGGTCATGATCATCGTCATTATTAACACGTTCTAATCCTCAAACTCAAACATCAAAAAAGAAGAACTAGACAACTCATAGAAAAAGAAGTAGGAATGGAAGAAGCCGAACCTTGACGGAGCAAAATGCGTGACAAGATATCGGAAGAGTTTCACGGGAGGGAACTATAAGCAACGGAAGCTGATGAAGGAGAGTGTCAGAAGGTGCTAGACCGCTGGGCAAGGAAGGGAAAGACGGCAATAATAATAGAGAGGACAAGGAGTTCTAGAGCGTGCTAGAGACAAGACGAATCATGTCATGCCCACCAGAATTCTCCAGAGATAACCATGTGGCAACCCTGGGAAATAATTTTCCTCTTTAATCTTTTTTTTTTCTTTGGGCAAGTTATCCTCCCCTACTAATTTTAGTTGTTTTTTTTAAAGAGATAAAAGATATTAATTAAATTAATTAAAGAAGGTTATAGTTAAAAAATTATACATTTAAGAATTAATATAGTGTTTAATTATAATTAAGAGAGTATTAATAAGAATAGTTTAAAAAAATAGTTGAATATAAAAGATAAAATAAATATAGATTTTATATTTAAGATTAAATTAAATTTTTAACTATTTTTAAAGATAAAATTGAGCCTGAAGAAAACAAAGACCAATAATGCTCAATAAACAGCACAACCAAAGTTGAGCCCAGAAAAAGTAAGACCAACTTAGAGCCAGTAATTGCCCAAGTGTCAAAGGGACGATGACATTTTTAAATAGGTTATAAATGTTTTATTAAATGGGGTGAAGTTACAAAAATACCCATATACTTTTATACATTTAGAATATGCAAAAATACCTATAAATATTTAAAATAGGAGTAAAAAATCACCACCCATAAATTTAACAGTGTTAAGTCAAATTTATTAGATTGACATTTTTTCAGAACCCATTTGAGTGCTTATCACTATGATGAGCATTGAGAGCTATTTATTAGGGAGAATTTCATTTGAGGACCACATAAGCAAAATACTTTAAATCAATCCCCAAAACATTAGAAATTTCAGTTAAAGCCCAATGACTAAAATGAAGATAATTTTTCCTGGTAAAAAGACAATAATGCCCTTTATCCTATGAACAAGTAAAATCCTTCTATGAACAAGTTACAACTCTTTGTGAACAAGTGAAATCTCATAAACAAGTGTGTAATTTTGATAACTAGAAATAAATTAACGTGTTGTTCATAAAATGATTATACTTATTCATGAAGAGTTACATACTTATTCATTGGGGGATTTTACTTGTTCATGAGATAAAGGGCATTATTGTCTTTTTATCTGAAAAAATTATTTTCATTTTGGTCTTTGGGTTTCGACTGAAATTTCAGAATGTTTTGGGGGTTGACTGAAATTAATTTGCTTATGTGGTCCTCAAATGAAATTTTCCCTATTTATTATTGTCTATCATTTAGATCTAATTTTGATGGTTTAGATTTATTTTTTTATTTTTCAATTTTTCAAAAAAAGTTAGTTTAACATGTACAAAATTTAAAATAAAGATAATTTTTTAATTGTCAATTGTTCAAAAAATTATTTTTTAATTTAATAATCAATTGTTAAAAATCTTAATTTTGGTCGTTGAAACTTTTTGAATCATTCAGATTTCGTTATAGTGAATAGCTCTCAGTGCTCATCAACTGATTCCCATTTTTTCTCCCATTTTGACTGTTCATTAGTATATTTACTCTTTAACATTGTTAAATAAACATAGACTTGGTGACAAACGGAGAGCGAATTCTCTCTTCCCTAAGGTGGTGGATCTTGTAGCTCATCTTTCTCATCCTTTCACCAATCTCTCATATTTTCTGTTGATCGCTCTACAATCCCTTACAGTTTTGTTTTTCTCTTCCCCTTTTCTCATTCATCCCCCAACCGGTAAAACCTATGAAGCTTCCATCGTGTGATGTGCGCTGCTTGGCCTATTGTCAGCATCACTACTTATTTGCAAAGATATTTGGCCCTTCACACATGCATCCATTCAAGTTTCAAATGCTCATCAATCTCTACTGGTCCCTCAAGTAGAAAGTTCAAGTATTGCAGCATCATTCTAATTATTCCCTTCTACACTTTTATGATGAGGGAGATAGGTTGGTCATCCTCGGTCAAGGTACGTGGTTGCTCCAAAAAATGTCTGTAGCAGTGTTTGAATGGTCCTCTGATCGGCCAATCAATTTAGTTTCTTTTCCCTCTTTTTCAACTTGGGTTCAAGTTTTTGGTCTTCCCGTTGAATTCTACACTCTGGAGGTCACATTCTCAAATTGGAGGGTTGCTTGGGCCGTTTGTTGAGTTTGATTCATCTTGTGCTCAGTATCCATGCGTCTTTGGTTTAAGGTTCTTATTTCTTATCACCTTTGCTTTCCACTAGTATTCTCCTTTCAACTTAGATCTGGGATTTTGGTTCCGATTTCTTTGTTGTTTGGACATCTTGGACATTGTTGCCAAAATTGTGGTGGAGTCGGTCTCCCATGGCTACATTGTTCTATGTCAATGGCAACAAAGCATGTGTGGTTTTGTCAAGTGGGTCCTCGTTCAGGTCATGTTACATCTGCACATAACTCCTACTTTTTTAGTAGGAATCTTGGCCTTCATTTGTGTGCTTTAGATTCAAACTTCAAACATGAAGCTGATCCTGCTCCTTTTGATTGGGTTCGATCTGAGTCTAGCCCATCTTCCGATGATTCATCTTTGAGGTGATCTAACTTTGATTCTTTGGGCTCTCTTAATTCTTCTTGTATCAGGAAAAGGAAATTAGTGATCTCACTTGACTTTGGCTTCCAATGTTGCCATAAATGTCTCCGTTATGAGCATGCCTTTCCTAGTTCTAAGCTAATCAAGTCGATCTGTATGGGCATTAGGGGTCCTCTTGTTTCTTGCTCATGACTATTCTTACCTCAGGAGAGTCCGTATGCTCTCTTCTGTTATTGGCATTACAGGGAGTTATATAAGCCAGTTTTTCATTCCTTATTTTTGGCTCAAGTTACTGGTGGCTTTTGCTCTAATATACATAGGTTTTGGTGGGAACTTTTTCATCTCCTTGTAGCGGCGCATTTTCACCCCTTAGACCATAGTTGCTCTAAACGAAAGCACCCTCGAGCTTCATTTGATGTTCTGGGTTCTGACAGAGCTTGTGCCAAAAAGCTCTGGGTCTCTGGATGATCTTACACGGGACCTCTAAGTTTCCTTACAGCCGCTTAGAGGTCCATCATGTAGTGTTGCTTTCTTTTGCTCGGTTGCTTGTTCACTTATTTTCTATAATTGTGTGGCTTCTACTTGTGTGTTACTTCAAGTTTTTGGCTTTAACCGTCAACTTCTCTTCTTGCACTATCTAGTGCTCGAGTTTGTTCGTTCCAGTTTGTTTCTAGCATTTGGCTTTGTCTATTTGCCTACTCTCTCTTTTTATGGGAAGCTTCGAACCATGTTGGTTCTCTTGGGTGGCCCATGTCCTTTGGGAGACATACTGCAAGACCCCTCTAACGTATCCTACTCAACTCTCCCTAACTCCATATGCATTTATGGTGATTCTTGGTGGTTCTCTTGTGATGGTTGTGAACCTTCTGGTTTGCTGCCTTGGCTGTCGTTCTCTTCCAAGTTGCACTCTAGTCTCTTAGTTGCTTGTTCTCTTTGCTCGGTTTTGATGGTTCTCTCCATCTGCTGTTCACTACTTCCTACAGAAAGCATTGAACCTTGTTGGTTCATTTGGGTGGCCCTTATCCTTCAAAAGACTTGCTGCGACACCCTCTAGCTGGATCTTCTTTTTTCATCTCTGGGTCATTTCTACTTCATGGCTGTCAACTTTTGCTGGTGGCATTCCTTGCCATTCGTGTATTTCTGCGTTTCTGTTTCTATTTCTTTTCTTTCTTATTTCTAGTTTGTGTTTTTTTAACTGTTCTCTAGCTTGGACTACATGTTGTTCTTACTAGACCATCTATATGTAGGTCAACCCAAATTTTATATGTAATCGTTTTCTTTTAATGCAATTGTCTGTTATAAAAAAAAAACAGAGACTTATAGATATAACTAGATTGAATAACTTACAAATATTCTTGATGAGGACTGTGAATCCAAGGAAAAAATAAACTGATTCAGCCTTGATAATAAGTTTTGACCACCAATTCCTTGATGATAATTTGCGGAAAGTATATATAATGTGAGATTTCAACAAGACAAATGGATAGATGGAAGTGAAGTTATTAAGGCCCTAAGCCATTAAGGGTGATATGCTAAGGAGAGCTAAATTAAAAAATGGTGCTTAATTTAACATTGCTTAAAGACATGTTTCATTCTTTCTAGGAATAATCCATCGAAAACGTACAAACTGCTTTTGAGACTTTGACTACGATCTCTGGTTCAAGGGTTCGACATCAGATATTAATTAACAAACTATTTAACTAAGCATATCCCTTAACTATATTTTGCTTTAAAGAAACCGTAATGATTTTTCTTTCCATTTCTTGCTCTTCATTTTACTCTATCCTTCCTCCCCAGACTCGCCATCATCTGTCCCCATTTCTTATAAATTAATAGTTTAACGAAGTATAATGAAAACGCTCACTAAACGGGATTGGGCAACTAGATGCAACAATAAATTAAATAAAATATATAACAAACAATTTTTTTTTTTTACAAAATACTCATTGTGTTGTTGAGTGATAAAAAATAACTATCATTTTTCAATGTTGATATAAATATACATTCCATATTATCTACATAATATTTTGAAACAAAAATAATTTTCATACTAAATGCATGGTAACTGTGTATATACACTACACATGGCGAAACTCTGATTAATAAATATATACTCTATTCCTATTTATAAGACTTTTTTAGAGAATTTTAAAAAATCTTAAAGAAGTTAATTATATTACTTAATGATATTATATGTTGTGCTTTATTATATTATATAGTAGTCCATAAGTCAAACAATATAATTTGAAAAAAAAAATAAACTTTAATATTTTAAAGTAATGTAATTAGTTTTTTTAGGATTTTTTATAATTCTTTAAAATAATCTTATAAATAGAAAGGTAGGGGTATAAAAAAATAAGGAGCACTCGGATTTCCAATGAATCTACAGGGGAAAAACGACGCTGAAAAGGGAAACGATGAAAAGGTTGTTCAGCTAAAGCCTAAAAAGGTGAAGGCTTTTAATTGTTTGGGATTATCATCATTTGTAGGATCTGAATCCTATTATGTATCCTCCTATTGCTGAGTAATTACTAAGTAGGTGCATATCGCTTGCAATAAATTACTGGACCAGAAAAATGATTTGACTCAAAAAATGTGACATAAAAAATAATCAGTCAAAGTAAACTTGGAATAATATTAACTGTCATTAAGATCTCAAAACACGTGATTCATTCACAATTCACAAAGATCATGAACCAGGTCTACTGTACAAGGAAAGAAATGGATAGGGTTAGCTTGATGTTGTTGCAAGGAACGATGTAGCATATAAATCTTGCTGAATCTGTGCTGTCGCCGGCCGCTTTAAATAAAAGTCTACCTCATACTTCCAATTCGGTCATTAAAGCAAATGGGATCCCTCCTTAATAGATTAAAGCGCAATGCCAGATTCATGTGATCCAATCCAAACACTTTATTGTATAAATATCATACATCTCCTTTCCAACCAAAAACCAAAAATCTCCTTTTTATCAAAACAGTTCTCTGAAAACATCAGCTTTAACGATCATGGTTGCTCATTATTATGTGGTCCTCTTCTCTCTTGTCGGTTTCATCAGCCTCTTTATAAATGGATCACTATGTCACCCTTTGGACCCTCTGACCCCTCTGGAAATAAACCAAACGAGGCACATTGTTCTAAAGTCTTACCTTGGTTCTCTTCCAAATCTGACCTTCCATTTCGTAGATCTTGAAGAACCAGACAAAAATGATGTCCTAAACTGGCTATCCTCAAACACAAGAGGCAATTCTAAGCCTGACCTTGCAATACCCCGTCAAGCTAAGGTGGTGGTTCGAGTCAAGGAACAGACCCGTGAGCTCGTAGTAGACCTAATTAGAGGCTCCATCATATCAGACAAACTCTACAACGGTCATGGCTTCCCTCCTTTGGCTTTCAAAGAGCTTTTCCAAGCAAGCATGCTGCCCTTTCAACATCCCCAGTTCAAAAGCTCTGTTCTCAAAAGGGGTCTAAATTTGTCTGAAGTTGCTTGTGTCCCATTCACTGTTGGTTGGTATGGTGAAAAAATCACAAGGAGAGCCCTCAAAGTCGCGTGCTTTTACAGAGGAGGATCTACCAATGTTTGGGCTAGGCCCATTGAAGGAATCACAATGCTGGTTGACGTTGATTCAATGAAAATCACAATGTACAGAGATAGATACACAGTCCCTCTGCCTACAGCCGAAGGCACAAACCTCGAGTCTCCCAAGAAAGGACCGAGAATTTCTCCTTCCTATAACATAACAAATAGCGGGTTCACCATTGAAGGCCACGAAGTGAAATGGGGTAACTGGGTTTTCCACGTTGGATTCAACGCCAGAGCAGGGGTCCTAATATCTACAGCTTCAATATTTGATGCCAGAAAGAACAAGTATAGAAGAGTCGTGTACAGAGGGCATGTGTCAGAGACATTTGTTCCTTACATGGATCCCACAGAGGAGTGGTACTTCAGGACTTTCATGGACGTTGGGGAATTTGGATTCGGTCGTTCCGCTGATAGCTTGCAGCATGGGATAGATTGCCCAAAAAGTGCAGTGTTCATGGATGGCTACATGGCTGGTGCTGATGGTGAAGTGCAGCAAGTGCCCAGGGCCATTTGCATTTTCGAGAGGTATTCAGGGAATGTGGCATGGAGGCATATGGAAATCAACAATCCTGGCGGACCGGTAACGTATTATTACTTCAAGAACAGACAGACATAACGTAACAGCCAAATACTATTTCAAATGTCACGTTGTGTTTATTCAAGTGTGGGGTATAACATAGCTCTGTTTTAACAGAATGGTTACTTCTTATAGAAGCTGTTCACAGAACCATTTGCCGTAATGGAAATTGTGTCAATTAAAAGTGTTGATGATATGGTTTTGTGCAGATAAGAAATGGGGAGACTGAAGTGAATTTGGTGGTGAGAATAATAGCTACTGTGGGGAACTATGATTATATTCTTGATTGGGAATTCCTAAGAAGCGGCAGCATCAAAGTTGGGGTATGCTCTGTTTCCTTTTCAAGTAGTATTATTCATGATATGGACATATTATGTAAAAGAAGCTACTTTGATTCGTTGAGAATAGCCGTGTGTTTGTTTTTGTTCACTATTTCATTTGCAGGGACAATCGTGGAAAAGTCTTTCCCGGTTGACTTTTATACATAAATTAGAGATAATTAGCTTGCAAATTGTAATTTTAAATAGGCATCATTTGCTACAATTACAGGTGGATTTGACGGGAGTATTGGAGATGAAGGCGGTGCCTTTTAAAATTACAAGTCAAATAAGCGAAAGAGTGTATGGAACATTAGTGGCGGAGAACACCATTGCTAATAATCACGACCATTTCCTCACTTACTATCTTGACCTCGACGTTGACGATAACGGCAACTCCTTCGTCAAAGCTAAGATGCAGACGGTGATGACACAAACTGGCAGTGGTCCCCACTGGCCATCTTCACCTCCGAGGAAGAGTTACTGGACGGTGGTCAGAGAAACGGCCAAGAGAGAAGCAGAGGCCAGGTTGCGGCTGGGCTCGGAGCCAGCTGAGCTGTTGATTGTGAACCCCAACAAGAAAACGAGGGTGGGGAACCAAGTGGGGTACCGGCTCATTCCGGGCCAGCCGCTGAGTTCTCTGCTGTCGGACGACGATTATCCACAGAGAAGAGCTTCGTATACAAAGTATCAAGTGTGGGTGACGGCTTATAACAAGTCGGAGAGATGGGCGGGCGGTTTCTATGCAGATAGAAGCAGAGGAGATGACGGCTTAGCCATCTGGAGCGGAAGGAATAGAGAGATAGAGAATAAGGACATTGTAGTGTGGCACACAGTAGGAATCCATCACAGCCCATGTGAAGAAGATTTCCCAGCCATGGCCTCTGTTCACGCTGGCTTTGAGCTTCGACCTTCTAATTTCTTCGAAGCCGCCCCTCTCCTTCAATGACTTGTGTGTATATTAATTACTATGTTACCGTCATATTCATCTAATCCTCAAACTTAATAAAACTCATTATTGTTCTGGCTGGTGTTATTTAAGATTCAAATGAATATTATACATAAATGGTTCCTTTTCATATCGGCGCCCTGTAGCTGTTCATAATTTGGTGTAGCTGTTCATATTCCTCAGACAGTTAACTTTTTTTTAAGAATTAAGGAAATGAAATAAATTACTTAATCATACCCTATGTCGTGTTTTATTTTATTATATATTATTCATAAGTTAAAGAAGATAATTTTTAAAAAATCGATAAATTTAAATACTTTGTAGTAATCTAATTAACTCTATTAGAATTTTCTAACAGAGTCAACTGTATTTTATACTTAAAACCGGAAATCATATCTAGTTTGGCTTGGTTATTGCAAGGAGGTGAAGGACAGATTATAAAAGTATCTTGTTTTTTTGGTGTTTAATGATGCTCTGCCCCTAAATATAGAATTGCACTATGAATTTATATATTCAAGACCTAATATATTTTATGAATGTTTAACACGTTTATATAATACAAATAGAGGAATACAGTCATCCATAATTTTTGATTTAAATGGCAGGTCACAGTATTCTCACACACACACACACACACACATACCGGTAACTGATGTTTATGTAAACAAATTTTCAAAATAATTCCAGCTTTGACTTTTGAAACATAAGAAATAGGATCAATTCATCTGTGTCGTCAAAATTTTTATCATGTTTACATGATCTCATATATGCTTCCATTTTTTCAATAAATTACATTAACTATTCTATTTATTTTATTTTGAAAGATTAGAAGTGCTATTCACTGAAATTGCTAAATCACATTTTACTTCGATTTGTATGGATGTAGACGAGTGAAGGGATAAAGTTGAATGTCAGTCATGAAGGCTTGGTCAACAGTGAAAACACTTTTCACTGTGAAAACTTTCTCATCTCCGTTATGTTGGAACTGAAAATTAATGGACAAGAGTGACCCCACAACAGAATAACATCACAAACCAACAAATAGATGCTACACCTGTTTCGTAATTATTTGACAATGAATCCAGCTCACGCTTTTGAAACGTAAATATTCCTCTCTTTTTTTCCCTTCAAACCGGGTGACACGATAGATATCAAATATGCTTCCATTTTTTCACCAAATGATTATATTTTAAAAATTTTGACAAGCCAATTATCAAAATTGTTGTAGATAAACTAAATTACAAAAATGTCATAAACGCATGTACTATTAATTTCAAAGGTTTCAAAAAAAAAATAAATATTTGAGTCTCTCAAATAATGGAGTCCAGAATATGCTGCTGCCTGCTGGAAAAAATGTCTTGTCAAACATGGAACAATTTGACTGGGAAAACGTTCTTATAAAACCATTATTTGGTCGAGGAAAAAAAAGAAGATAAAAGAGTGTTTGGGTGTCTTCATGCAAACGAACCACATCTCATCGTGGGTTATGAGAATTCAACCTACCATACCAAATAATGGGGAACTCCTCAGCGTAAGATCTACCATGTTCAAAGGCACTAACATAATTTCAACGTCATCTCTGACTTTACTTCACTCCAATTCCAATATCGTCTAATATATATATATATATATGGCTTTGGAATCGATGAACACACTTCTGCATCCAAAAGCAGCCATCCTAACCAAACCAACTTCTAAAATTGCTTCTCCATTCCACTCTCTGAATTGAATTGATTGCAACTCCTCACATCCATTTCTGTTTACTTCATATAATTTCCTCTCCCAGTCTCTCTTCTTTTATCAACAATGGATGTTCGACCCACTAACCTCCTCCCACTCTGTCTGCCTCTTTTACTGTTCATTCTTAGCTCTCATGCTGAAACGACCTCCGCTTCTATCCAACTCGGTTTGAGCATCGTTGCTGGCACTAATACATCTTGGAAATCACCCTCTGTTGACTTTGCTTTTGGGTTTTACCCTCTCCTTAATGGTCGCTACCTTGTCAGAATTTGGTTCGACAAGATTCCCCACAAAACTCTGGCCTGGTCTGCAAACCGTGATGATCCGGCTCAGATAGGATCCTCCATTAATCTCACACAGAGTGGTCAGTTGGTGCTCCACCATGCGAATGGGTCGTCAGTTTCAATCTACAATGGAACACATACTGCTTCTGCTTCGATGCAAGATAATGGAAACTTTGTATTGAAAAACTCACTCTCAAACACCGTATGGGAGAGCTTTGATTCCCCAACAGATACCATTCTGCCAGGCCAAAACTTAGTCATGGGCCAGATTCTTTATTCTAATGCTAATGGAACACACGATTACTCGACTGGGAATTACAAGTTGGAAGTCCAAGCTGCTGATGGCAACATCGTCATCGCTGCATTCAGGTATTCCGGTCCGGCTTATTGGTACACTGGAACGGCCAACAATCACAGTGTCAGGTTAGTCTTTGACAACAAAACAGCTCTCCTTTACGCCGTAAATGGCACCCAAAATATATACCAAATGACAACCCAAAGCCATGTACCTAACCCAATCAAAGATTACTACCATCGAACAACCATCAACGATTGGTAACTTCCAGCAGCTAATTATAAGTAAAGAAAATGGGAAAGAGTGGACGCCTATATGGAGTGCTATAACAGAGCCCTGGACAGTCGTAGCCATTTGTGGGGTGAACGGCTTTTGCACTTCACCTGACAACAGCGTGGTCGATTGTGGCTGCTTGCCTGGGTATAAACCTTTAGATCCTTATGTCCCCTCCAAAGGCTGTTATCCCAGTTTGGTGATGGATTTCTGCGCGAGAAATTTATCTGCCTCAGATTTCACTGTGCAAGAAATTTCAGATGCTTATATACCCAACTTGAATTTGGCTGATATGCAATCGATACCTAATTTTGATTTCAATAGTTGCAGACAGGAGGTGATGAATGATTGTTTCTGCATGGCTGGCGTTTTAGATGGTATTAACTGTATTAAGAAGAGGACACCTCTTTTGAGTGGAAGAATGAGCATCCCTTCCTCTAGGAGTAAAGTTGCGTTCGTTAAAGTTCCTCTGGCTCACAAAGATGACGGACACGGACACAGACAGGGACATGACCCACCTTCATGGGTTGTTTTGCTTGTTTCATTTTTGTCTTGTTCCTTGCTAGCTTTTGTGCTTGTAGCTTCTGCTATTCATCATAACCCAAAGTTTCGCCACTGGATTCATAAGGAGCCACCGCCCAAGCCAAAGCTAGTGGACATCAATCTGAAGACATTTTCATTCCAAGAGTTGAGAGACGCAACCAAGGGGTTTAAGGACAAACTTGGTCGAGGAGCTTTTGGTACTGTGTATGGTGGTATTTTGCCATTGGAGGGCGAACAGGTTGAGGTTGCCGTGAAAAAACTGGAAAAAGCAGAAGATCAGGATGAGATTCGTGAGAAGGAGTTCGTGACAGAAGTTCAAGTCATTGGTCTAACTCATCACAGGAATCTTGTCAGGTTATTAGGCTTCTGCAATGAACAAAACCATCGTCTTCTAGTTTATGAACTCATGAAAAATGGGTCAATCTCCACTTTCCTTTTCGGGGAAGGGGATAAGCCTAGATGGGAAGGTAGAGCAAAGATTGTGCTTGAAGTTGCAAGGGGTTTGCTATATTTGCACAAAGAGTGTGACCCACAAATCATCCACTGTGACATAAAGCCACAAAATGTTCTTTTACACTCAAAGTATGCAGCAAAAATTTTAGATTTTGGGCTTGCAAAGTTGCTAAAGAAAGACAGAACTCAAACCAGCACAAACATAAGAGGGACAGTGGGATCTATGGCACCGGAATGGCTCAAGAATGCACCCATCACATCAAAGGTTGATGTCTATAGTTTTGGGATGATGTTATTGGAGACCATATTCTGCAGAAGGCACAACAAGCGACATCAAATTGAAGGTGGAGGAGAGGATGATGACATGATACTAATAGATTGGGTTGTGTACTTGGTAAAAGAAGGGAATTTGAGGGTAATGGTGGACCATGATCTTGAAGTCTTGAATGATTTCGAAAGATTTGAGAGAATGGCTATGGTGGGATTGTGGTGTCTGTCTCCGAACCCAACGGTGCGACCATCTATGAAGAAGGTGACACAGATGTTGGAAGGAACAGCAGAAGTTTGTGTCCCTCCTCTTGTTGACGCACAAACATTATAACTTTCTCTTTTGGTGAACAACTTCGTGTTTAAATTCGCTTGCCTAAGTTAATGTTTTGCATATTTCACTCTCTAAATGCTGTAATTTTGGGCCAAGCACTTCAATTCCATTAATGAGAAGTTTCGACATTTAAGATTTTGTTTATTTGCCCACAAAAGTTGCATACAATTTGAGATCTCATGTCTTTAGACCGTATGGTATATGGTTAGTGCCATATGTGACACCTAATCTAGGTTCGATTTCGGCTTCATATAATCAACAAAAAAAACACGCAAGAATTGAGTTCTGTTATAAATATTACTTATGTGGATGTCCATTGACTTATATCTTAGTCAATATCTAATACTCTCTTATACTTCCTC
>JBAGKO010000017.1:10690411-10707771 GCA_037177275.1 Acacia concinna
TAGTCATATAGGATTTGCAATGAAATTGGGGGTTTAATTAATTAATTAATTAAGAGATTAAGGAATTAATTGAACTAAAAACTATTTGGAGACTTGAAAGAGCACTTATAAGTAATGTGGTATTCTTGGATAACATAATATGTCATTAAGAAGCAAATATTGTGGGGATTTGAATATTACTTTTGAAATACAAAGGGGGATAAATAATCTTAGGTCCCATTTTGTCCTTAAAGTCAAAGAATCAATTGTCTATATTAATTTCTCGTTTAGTTTAGGTTTGTTTTATGGTTTCCCTTCACTCATGATATTTGAATTACTCAAATTAGGCAAAAGTATAATAATGGATACTTGAATGGATTTTGGAACCAAATCCTTGTGAGAATGATGCTCTACTTATCACTTTATTACTTGGCATGACCCGTGCACTTGTGATGCAAACAACGCTAAAACAGCGCGTAAAATATCCCCTTGTTACAGTCCAAGAGACTCAAATTAAAGTAAATTTCCATATTTAAATGATTTATAAAACTTGATAACCATTGTCAAGAGAAAAGAGAAAACTACATAAATAGTAAGAGAGATCCTCTCTCTCTCTCACACACACGCACACACAAACTTCATCCTTAGCTGGAAATCATTTTTCTTCTTTCTCTTAGAAGTACTTTTATTATTGGTCATGGCTGCCTTCTCAATTTTTTCTCACTATTCAACTCATTAAGGACCCCTTTGTCACTTTTTGATCCTTTACTTTTCTTCTTTCTTATCTTCCTCATTAATATATAATGTTCATTACTTAAAATGATCATATGTCAATTCAGCATTATAAACATTGCTATTTAATATTCATTATGGTTAATAACTGAGAGATTATTTCAAATAGTATAGAGCACATTTATTAGATCCAATTTGTGAGGTGCTTTATATCTTAAATATCAAAATTAATATCCAATATAAGTCTGACATATTACAACACTCATGCCTTTCTTTCTAGTTGTTATACACTACTAAAAAAGACATTTTTAACATCCGTTTTTAGGCATCTTTAGCGTCCATTTTTAGAGGGACGTATATGCGGGAGACGTAAAAAGTTTGAATATACGGCGTCTTTTTCCATAAGCTCTTACCTACGGCGTCCATTTTTTTAAAAACGGACGCCATAACTTATGGCATCCATTTTTTAAAAAACCGACGCCATAAGTCCTTCACATTTTTAAAAAAATTTTTGTATTATATTTTTAAATGTGGAAACAAAGAAAGATCCGTCAACCACTCAAAAGAAACAGCAAAGCACCCAAACATGGAGGAAGAAGAAAATACATGCGAACTAAGAAGGTAGCTGGGACTCGGATCTACTCACATTTTGCAAAAAGGCAAAGAAAAATAAGCACTTATAAACAATAAAAAAATTATAAATAGAAGGTATGTATACTCAAACCTTAAGATCTCTTTTGTCAACTTAGATCTAAAATCAAAACCACCACCAATATCTCATAATGATGAGAGAGGGCAAAAAACGAAAAGAAAAAAGAAATAGAGCACGACGACAAGAGGGAGGCCAAGAGAGTAAGAGAGGATGGCGACGAACCAAGAGGGAAGAGAGCTGAGGAGATCAGACTAAGAGAGAAGACGAGAGGATATGAGAGAAATAATTCAGAGGAAATAGAAGGGAAATATTTAAATAGACGAGAGAATAAGAGAGAAATAGTTCAAAAGATGAGGGAAATATTAGGCGGGAGACAAAATGATGTTCGTTTTATGAGAAGATGGACACGTAGGACAGAAACGGACGCCACATATGCCGTTTATTTATGTGTGAAACAAACCATTTGATGTCTGTTTTTCAAAAATAGACACTAAAAATGTGTCTGTTTGATACATTTAGCGTCTGTTTTTGAAACAGAAGTAAAAAATTGTATTTCTCTGTCAGATTTTTAAGAAAACGGACGCCAACTCATTCAACTTATTACAATATTGCCACAACATTAGTTTTAACTTTGGTTTTTTTAAAAATGGACGTCCTTTACAGATGTTGTATCTATTTTTTGTAGTAGTGTATACGTACACCTGAAATCTTAAATTAAGAGGTGTAGTATCTTTCTATTTGGTTCTAACTCAACTTATCATGATCAGAGCTTAAAGTAAAGTATGATATATCACATGGAAGAATATTCATCAAAGGTTTATTAACAACACAAGACACAAATATTCACTAACAACTATTATTACAAAATGTTCTCTTCTCATAATTCACTAAAATAAGATGACAAAAGGACATACCATAGCTAACATTGGAGTCCTCGACCATGTGGAGTATAGTAGCAAAACTCCTTGCTCCGTGCAGCAGAAGTCAATATTTGAATGAGAGGAACGCTCAGGGCAGTGATAGCGCTAATTCACTTGCATTACCTAGAGCACTGATCATATTGAAAAATTTAAAAAGGTTAAGCGTAATCAGCTAAGAACAAACCTTTTTCTAGCAAGTAGACTAGGATAAAAGGATAAAGGAAATGAAACCTCATTTGAATAATAACAATGCTTGAAAAATAAATACAGTTAATTAATTACCTCAAGGGCAAGTTGTTATTAATATTCAAAGTGCTCTTGGAACGGAAGGCCAAGGCAACAGAAAGATGATTTGTGAAATGGTGAAACCATAGGAAAAATTTATGCATTTGTTTTCTAAAAATGAAGAGAGAACCACAAACTCCCCAGAAGCCTACTACAAATCCAATCCCCATACCAAGATACAATGACTTTAGGAAGTCGTTGTCGTCTTCTTTTCCTTCCGCTTTCTTTGAGTCGTCATGAGTTTCTTCTTTATTGTTGCACTTCCATGGAAGGGGAACTCCACAAAGTTCACGATTGCCAATAAAACACCACAAATCAAAACTTTGAATTTGGGTTCCCAATGGAATTTTCCCGACGAAATTGTTGTATGAGAGGTTCAAGTAAGAAAGAAAAGACAAATTTGAGATGGTTGAAAGAATTTCTCCAAAAAGATTATTGAAAATGAGATCAACAGATTCCAAGTTCTTCATGCGGCCAATTTCATTGGGAATTTTTCCAACCAAATGGTTTCGTGACAAGTTTAAGGACTGCATTTTGATCATACCAAACAGCTCTTTAGGAACGGACAAGCTATTGGCAGAAAGATCAATAACTCCATCTCTAAGTTCTGTAAAACGGTAAGATTGGTAATCTAATTCTCTTCCTTTAGTAAATATGTTCAGCAGGCCAATTTGTGGTATGATATAGATTTGTGATGTTGTGTAGGCAATGAGGTATGGATCCCGAAAGCTTATTTTCAGCAAGATCAAGTATTAACAAAGTAGAAAGGTAGCACAATTGTAATGGAATATTGCCTGTAAACATATTGGTCCTCAATTTAATAACTACCAAAAAATGGGCCAAGGGGCTCGGCAAAAGTCCAGAAAATTTATTTTGCTCTAAAAGGAGGTATTGCAAATTTGTCCAATTTAGAATGCCTGATGAAAATCTTCCAAAGAAGCTATTGTCACTCAAGTCCAACAAATAAAGATTCAATGAAGCCACTGAGGGAGGAATTTTACCTGTTAGCTTATTACTCCCCAAACTAAGGTTTCCAATTTGCCCAACAATCAGGAAGTGTCCCAGTTAAATTATTATGTGATAATCCCAAAGAAGTCAACATGTTTTCCCCATTACTCTGTGGGAGACACAATAATGGAAAAATGGATCCTGAAAAGTAGTTGTGAGATGCATGTAACTCTGAGACATTCGCTGACATGTGTGGGAGGCTCCATTGAAATTATTATACTCTAAATGTACATATTTTGAGTATAGTGTCACATTGGATATGTCTCCACCAATCAAGTTGTTTGGCAAATCAACAGTCAATTCCTGCTACAAATCTCCAAAATAAATCTACATCAAATGTTGAAATCCCCGATGTAGAAAGGTCCAGATATTTTAAAGATCGTTGGGTGTATAGCCATACTGGAAAATTAAGACCTATGCTTGTGTTACCCATATACAATGTCTCAAGTTGAAATGGTGGGACCCATTTAGGATCAATGGCAAAGTTGAAACCAGTTGAACTCAAATCCAGTGATATTAAGTTTGACATACTGGCAAAATTCTTTTCAGAAAGGATACCCGCCCAAGAATTGCCTTCAATGTTTAAATAACTCAACCTTTGGAGTTGTCCAAGGCTTTCAGGAAGATTTCCACTGAAATGATTCTTACAAAAATCTATGAAAATTAAGGAAGAAAGATTTCCAATACCTGATGGAATGTCACCATTGAACATATTACCAGAGATTTGCAAATACTGCAATTGTTCATGTTGACAAAACCATTTTGGAATTGATCCTTCGAGACTATTAGATGTCAAATCTAAAAGCTTGAGGTTTTGAAGATTGAGCAAGGATTTTGGTAATTGACCATAGAATTGGAATCCACTAAGATCAAGATGATAGAGGTGATTGGTGATATTAAAAAATGAATCAGGTAGTTTTGTGTACATATCGTTGGAAGAAAGATCAAGAGCTTCGAATGACGTAAAATTGACATAATCCATGGATGGAAAGTCTCTTAATCCACAAATTTACGAGTGTAACTCAAAAGCAAAGGAAGCATCGCCATATGGTGGAGCCATTTGGTATCATTTCCAATATCACTTAAACTAAGGTCAAGATATTTTAAGGAAGAAAGTTGAGAAAGCCAATGAAGGTCATTTATGACTAAAGTACTAAACTATTACTTGAAAAGTCAAGATAGCCTAGATCAACAGAAAAACTTGATGACTGATTTGAAGCAGGAGAAGCAAGTGATTGGTTGTCAAATTTGTGGGCATCAGAAGGAGATTTGGAGATTTGGCATGGTGGAAGACTCACAGCTTCAAAGTAATTCCAGCTTAAATCCAAGTGATTGAGAAATTCGAGTTGAAGCAATCATAGATTAATCTCACCTTGTAATTCATGAAAGGCTAGATCAACCTTTGTAGCTCTTCCTGTGATGTTGTTGTTTGGGTCAACCACTCCTTGTCTGAAGATCAAAAGAAGTCTTTGATCACTTTCATTGCAACGGATCACCCTTGTTGGGGCAAGTGTTGTTGAAAATAGGAGAAACAACAAAAGAAAGGAAATTTGTGAAGTGAAGCTCGCCATTGTGGGAAGTTTGAGTAGAATGGCCTCTATGAAGTCTTTGCATGATATATATTTGTGTGTGTGTTGGAAAAAAATCTGACGTACAGAAAAATTTAAATGTCTTAAAAAATTGATGGCCACGTGATATTCTTTACTGTCAAGTTTACTAATATTTCCAAATCTTCATTCTTTTCAATAAAAAATCACGGTGTGAATGCATGCAACTCCACATATATCTTGCGTGCATTCATGTCTTTTTCAATATCCAAAACCAAGTTGAATTAGTGGATATTTCCAACTACATCTAGTTTTAACGTTATAAATAAGAAAATACCACATATATTATCTATTATATACTTATCTGGTCATATTTATACAGGATAAAAAGAATGTTTTTTGTTCTATTTTTTCAGTTTCTTTCTTGCCAATTGCTCCTTTCCTTTCCTATCCTATCCACGTACCTTCGAAACACAAGTAAGTGGAAATTTAAAAGAAAAAACATATATGTTCATAACAAAATCAATTACTTACCTAAATTTACTATACATTAAGCTTTTTATGTGTTCAAATAAAAATTGATCCTATATACAAAAATTATATTTGACTGACATTTAAATTCTATCATTCTAATTTGAGTATGCCTAAATTTGTCAAGACCTTGTAGTTCAACGGGCACCAAGAAACTTTATTTAAGTTGCGAAATGAAACTATAGAATGAAATCATTCAAGTCTTTATTTACATGATCAGGATGTATAGAAGTTGTGAAAATCAAAATTAAACAAATATGTAAATACTTTAAAAAAATCTATAACCACGTATTTCTTACCCTCAAAGTCTTCAAAATACTTCCTTGTCCTTTTGAGGAAGAATTGGGGCAACAACACATTCATTTTCACATCACTTTCCATTTATATATATATATATATATATATATGCAAGTTCTCCACAATCAAACGGTTTGAACGTTTCACAATGTAACTATCGCTTAGGTAATCACGGAGAGATATATATATATATATGACAATGCAAACAAATCATTCTATGAGACATTATTTTCAATCTTACCTCGATGCTACGCCTCTGTTGGAAGAGAATAAGACAGCCTAAAACTCTCCACAACACTGACTCCTTTAATAGAATAGATTTTGGAAAATAGCTTCTAAAAAAACAATAATAAAAGTGATTATAGATCATTGATTTTGAATGATATCTTCTTAAAAAGCAAGAAAAAATAGCTTCTCGAGAACTATAGTTCTCTTGTCAAAATATTCTATGAAGAACAACGCTGCTCTCAATTTCACTCTAGTCTGTATTGTAAATTAAGGTGGGCCATTTTCTAAAGGCCATTTTTCATTCATTGTCTGCCCAACATCAAGAATGATCTCCTTCCCAGAGAGGGTTTCATAGCCAATACTAAGCATTTTCATAAAAATTTATTGTGTGAGGGGACTAATCACCATCGTTGGGCCGTGGATACCTTGGGCCTACCAAAACTAAAGAACCAAGCCTTAAAAGTGAGGAATTAGCCCATTGGGAAATTTGAAATCTTTTTTAAACCCAAAGAAACATAGAGAAGATTAATCCAATATCCAGTCAAACTAAAAGCTTTGATGATCATTATTCTTGCAAATTCTCTAACATCTAGTTTTGGTATTAATTCTCATATGGTATTGTGGAGGATAAGTTGAAAAGTTGTTTAATTTTAAAGTAAAGTTAATATAGTTAAAGGTTTTCCTTGGTGTGTATTAAACATGTTAAATCTAATTAGCTTATAAATGGAATCAAATGAGAATTTAGATCGTTTAAAGTTAGTATTATCATTTTCAACGGAAGGTGTTAGAGAAAAACTGGAGCAATTATTATGTATAAAAAATATTGAAGGCCAAAGCTCAATGATTTTTAGTTTAAAGAATGATAAGTACTATTTTCAACTATTGTAATGTATTATAAATTTTATATTCTATATAATTATTTTATTATTATTAAAGGAGGATAATAATATTTTCCATTTTTTATATAATGATAAGAACTGGGACAATAATGCATTAATTTTCACATCATTTTCCATTTATATATATATTTTTTCAATTTCCATAACCATATGGTTTGAATGTTTCAAAATGTATCTATCGCTTCAGTAACCACGGATTTTTTTTATGACATTCAATTAGACATTATTTTCAATCTTTCCTCGATGTTTCGCATATGTTCGAAGAGAAGACCACAAGCTTAAACTCATTAAGGCACTCACTCATTCAATAGAATAGCTTTTAAAAAATGGCTTCTGAAAAAGTAGCGATAAAAGTGATTCTAGATAATTGATTTTGAAGAATATCTTCTGAAAAAATAAAAAAATAACTTCTCGAGAAATACTGCTTTTTTGCTAAACTATTTTTCACTTCAGTCTAGTAAATTAAGGTGGGCCATTTTCTTAAAGCCCATTTCTCATTCATTGTCGGCCCAACATCAAGAGTGACCTCCTTCCCTTTCCCTTATCTTTTAAGATTGCACAAAATTAACCATTCAATTATGCATTTAATTAGATGGCAAAAAAAATATGATGCATTTAATTAGAAACCAAGCCTTGATAGTGAATTGGGAAATTCGAACATCTTTTTTTAAATCCAAAGAGGATTAATTCAAGATCTAGTACAATTAATGGCTCTAATGATCACTGAAAAACTACCCTAATTCTTGCAAAGGTCTCCCGGAAAAAAACAGATAATGCAAACTTCATGCCACATTCTATTGTTAAGGGTGTCTTTTGTTGGGGGGTTTGTTTGGAATAGGTTGGGTGAGATGAGATTTAAAGATTAAAAAATCTTATTTAGTTAGAAGTAAGGAAAGTCATATGAGGTAAAAAAATTTTGTTTTTTATTAGAAACCTCACATAAATTGCCAAATCTTAAAATTGAAGATTTTATGAAGAGAGAAACTTTATATAGCATTTTGACTAACATACCCTTTTCCCTTTTTTAATATTTCAAGTTTACCCCTCCCCCCTCCCCCTCCTTTTTTGTTCCCTCTTTCTGGAGGCAATGATAATAATAATAATAACAACAATAATAACAATAACTATTACTATTAAACTCTCATATCTCCTCTTCTCCTTCTATTTTTAAACATTAAACTATTATTATTTATTAATTCTTTCACCCATTTTGCTATATCTAATTTAATTTATAACTAAGATATTTCCAATCAAAACCCATAAATAATGTACTAAAGTTATACCTTATCATAATCTTCAGTCAATCCCTTCATTTTAATATTGGTGTATTTCCAAATATGTTAAAATATCAAAGCTACAAAAAATAGGAGTTATGAAAAGTATATTAAAATATTTTGTCATATTAAAATTAATGAAATAAAATATAAAATGAATAGATATTAAAAAATGTAAATAAATAGATAAGGGTATACTTATGCATTTAAAATTAACTCTTATCGCCTACTCTCTTGAACCAAATAAAAAATCAAATCTAACATCTCCTCTTCCTGAGCTAAACAAGTTTATAATCTCCCTCAACTTAACTTTAATTAACCTCACCAAACCTAACCTCAGTAAAACCAAATACACGTTTACATGTTGAACTGAAAGTGAGTTTTCTCTTGGCCAAAAAAAAAGGGTAAGTTTTCTTATGTTGTATTCCATGGAATGACTCTTCAATTTAGTTTAATTGTCACAATAATTTTTTACATAGTGTTACATAAAACACATACAATTGTTTAATTATTTGTTCTTTCATACTAATTTTGTGATAACATTTTATTATAATTGCTCAAATGGTAAAAAGGTAGAGATATAAAAGTAAACTGCTTTTATGTTTTTTAGGGTTTAAATACTATTTTTAAGAAGAAAAGTAATTGTATCTAGAGATAGAAGAGGGTTTATGCAAATGTTTACTAGAAAACCTCTAAAAAGGACATTCTCATAAGAACACATGGTATTTACCTCTTATCTTATAAAAAAAATTGGTAGAATATCTTGATTATATTTTAATAAAAACTGAAATAATTTTTTTTATTATAGCTTTTTTATAAGTCATACCTCCTCGCCCGAGGATGTGCATGCTTTTAAGAATGAACAACTTATTGTAGTTCCTTCATAATAATGAGTCTCATGTTTGCTGTTCCACACCCATTTGTCAGATTACACGATTGTTTGACGGCTACAAAAATAACTAATTTATTTTTCCACTACTAACTGGAAAATTTTACAAGCAGAACATGCTCCTATATTAACTTCATAACCATACCCAATAATAACATGTATACGCTGCACTCTCAAATCTAAATATTTCAATTTCTTACACCCAAGAATCTACCCCATATAACTCAAGTAGCGAAGATTTGTATGCAAAATGTCGTTACTGCGATCTTATATTGAGATACTGTTGGGAATACCCTTCCCCGTAAGTCCACTGTCCCCAGGGCCACCTGAGGTATTGGGATAAAGCAATGTGTACGGTACCTTCACCGGCCCAACTCTGTTTTTCCACCTTTCATCGTTGTTCATTTCAATGATTCTGTTCTCAATTTTCATCAGCTTCGTCCCAAACCTTTCAAATGCTGCAAGTGGTTCGGTGTCTGAAGTCCACCCAGGAACATCTCTCTGCCCCAAATACACTTCATCGGTTGAATGCCTGGACAACATTTCTATCAATGAAACGCCCAAAAGTGTTTGGAATTGGGCTGTGATTGTTTTCAAGAATGCCAAGTCAGGATTTGTCTCAAGCTCTGCGTACTCTGGAGTGCCCGGCTCAGGCATGAATCTTCGGCTCACAGTCGGTCGATTAGGAAGATACCCTGCATAAGGGTATTGCCCAAAATTGACGGCAGCGTGAAGGGCAGAAGCTACCCAGATGATAATGGTGCATGAACTTATGAGCTCAGATCTTGTCCTCATCTCCGGCCACCATGTCTTGTCTTTAAGATCACCGTGACCCTCGTTACGGACCTCGTTCCACCATGCCTGGAGTTCTGAATCATTCTCAACTATGTCATCAGATGGGTAGTAGAAGGAGCAATATTCAGTCACCCAAGTTTCAATTGCTGCCCAGATTTCTAGTCCATCAACTGCATATGGGTAATCCTCTATCAAAAGTCTAAGACCATGAGGGCATTTGGGATCTGAATCTGGAATTGCCACTCCTCTGAAATGCAATGCAAGAGAGTTAACAATTTAACATTAATGATATAGATCAAGCGTATACAGAAATCAATCTTTGGTTGAACTTTAATTTCTACCTCTTGAGCAGATCAGCTGGCAGTGCCTGCTCAGGGAAGACCCAGTTTTTATAAACAGCAGATGACAATTCCAAAGCAAATTTTCCTGGGAAAACTGTTCTCTCAAGTACGCCTCCAGCATTGATGAGGATTTGCCGTGCTAAGGCATTTATGTTCATTGTGTCCTTAAAGTGCGGCTGCAGGAGCTTATATATAGGGTGAAGCACACTCAATTGCCTATTCGTAGATATTATGAACGGCTCTATTACTGCATGAGTGAATAACCTGCACATAAATGAGAGGCCTTTCTAGTTATGTATTTTGGGCCATGCATTAAAACAAAGTAAGCTTCTAAACTAGCATTGAGGTTAGTTATCTCATGTGGTGGCCATACCAGTGGCTAACAAGCTGATGATATCCAGAATCATTTACAGCAGCGTATGCTTTAGCCAGCTGCCACACTGAGGCTGCAACACCTTTTTGTGCTGGAGTAAAAACTTTGCTGACAGCACCATGACGATACCCCTGAGGGTGGGGCAAGCTTAACTCAATGACCAGGGGCTTCAATGTACCATCTTGTTTTAGAAGTAATAGTGTTCTAGTGGCATAGGTCTTTGTGTCTGTAGAGTTTATTCGATCCAGGTATGGCATCAATGCATCATGATGATCTAAAATATATAACTTGTTCTTTTCCAGTGCCTGTAAGAAAAGGGAAGACACATTCTGACTATCAGTAAGGTCTCTGGTTCCGGTTTTTGTTTCATTTTCTTTGAGCTATGTTCAATGAACAAGTTGAAGCCTGAATACTATTACCTCTTGTATCGTAAGGCCTTCCAAACTATGCTCTATGTGTTCAGCTCTGATGGAACTATTCTGGTTCCCATAAACTTGTGGTTTCAGCTTGCTAACTGGGGGGAATTCCTGAGGATAATATTCAGGTGTTGCAATATAAAATGAGAAGTTCTAAAACATTAATAAGCTTTTAAAATGACATTGTTAATGTTTAGTACTCGGAGGCGACTGATGATGACAGGGTTAACCCCAGCAAGCATCTCTCTTCCAAATTCCTCATCTGTCCTCCACGCTGTCTTATTATCTGCATTCATAAAGAAGATTAACAAGTTAAAATCGCTACCTTTTGTCCATTAAAAAACAAAGGAATTTTGGAGAGACTATGAGTTGACCTTTGATGACATCAGGCACTGGAAATTTGAGGAACCGTTCACCATCATTCCGAAGAAGTTCTCTCATTATCTCCCAAGGAATGCGTTCCCTAATTTTACATTGTTTAACTCCTTTTGGGAGCTCCACGCCCATATCGTAAAGTTTAAGAATGTCTTCGAAGGTGTCAAACTCATTGAAAGTTTTGTCACCGATAGACCTGATCTCAGGAACCAGTACTTGAAAAAGGGATTTCACAGCATAGCCTAGGAAATCTGAAAACTTCACGTGCCCAAACCGTTCGTCCCTGGGAACATAAATGTCCAGACTAAGAAGAAACAATCTCTTCTCACTTTTGGGATCTGAAGCCATGAAAAAATCAGTTCATCAACTAAGACTATCATTAACTTGTTACATAAATGAGAAGAGATGGACTTAAATATTGTATCTTTATTTGACAAACCTTTCTTAGTGGGTTTCCGACCAGTTCTTCCTCTACGAGGATATGGATACTCCTTTGACCCTCCAAGAACATGACGTGCATATTCTGGGCCCTTGTCTGGGAATCCTAAATCGTTGTAGTAGGCATAGTCATATACTCTATCCCACTCCTTAAGTTCCCCTGAGCCATTTCCACGTAGGTTTTCCAGTTCTTCTTCCCTGAACTTGCGCAGTGGCCCAGGTGTTTGACATGGCAGGTAGGTCTGAACCACAAAGAAAAGTTGCATATCATTAAAATTTATTATTAATTCCATATTTGATGGGTTTCACATGACTTTAGTTTCAGGCAACTGCTTCATATTTTAAGAATTTTTTTTTTAAAAAAATCGTGGATGATCTACGTCAACTTATAAACTATAAAACAGAGAATCACGACGTGGCACTATATGTATAAAAGTAATGTCCCTAAAAAGTATGATGACTCGGGCAAGTGATGTCTTTGCTGACAGAATAAAGTTTCCAAAGAAAAAAGAGAACACGATAATGAAAATTGGAAAGAGAGAATTATCATGAAATGAAAAAATTACGAGATAAAGTGATAAACTCTGTCAATGGCCCACATTTGTAACTTTAAATTATAAGAAAATTCATGAAGTTTTCAGTGTTTGTTCTGAGCCTTTTATCATAGCAAAATGATAGTGGGAAAAACCTATTCTAAATCTAACGATCACTTCAATTCTGTGATCTGCAAAATCGAAAGCAAAAGAGCGAAAAGTGGGGGAAAAGGATTACTTTATTGGAGAAGAAGACACGATTATACTTGTATCGATGTGCAGGGTAAACCCAGGAATTGCAGACAAAATGAACAGGACCATGGCCAGGAATGTCCTCTAAGGTGAATGTTTTAAGGTAAAATTGGCTGTGATGATGATTTCGAATGATGAAGGCGCCAGGAACTCCCATGCTCTCGTGCCAGTCAAGTGTAACTGAGAATTCTGTGTCTGTTTTTGCAGTCACAGAGGATATGGTTGAAATCCAGTTCTCCAAATGTGTCACTTTTCCCAGTTTCCCTCTCAGCCCATTTTCTAACAACATGCCAAAACAGAACACAGTGAGAAAAAACTAAGATTCAGACTCTTTGCTTGTTGGTTTTCTTTTCGTGATGCAACAGTTTGATGCGTATGAACATGAACAATAAGTGTCAGAAAGATTAGAGAGAGATGAGGGATGAGTTGACTTCACCTGGGTCAGGTTTAACAGAACTAATGAGCTGGATGGACACACCTTTGCCCAGCAACTCATGAACCCTATCCATAACAGAAGCTTTGATGTCATGGAAATCCAACACACCCTTCTTTAACAGAACCACTTTCCCTTTGATCGTCATGCCTCCCTCCAACTCCTCAATATCCTTGTTCTTGTTCTTCACACACAAGTTTTGACAGAAACCCATAATGATTTTCTAAACCGCAGAGATATATCAAAATGATGATCTGCACATTTATAATTGAAATGTGTTCATAATAAGAAAAGGTGGAGAGAGTGGGGACTCTATATATATATATATATATATATGGTGAAACGACAGGGAAAGACTCACCGTTCTCTCTGTTGTTAGAAGGAAGGCAGGTCTTTCAGATTTGGAGTCTTGACCCAATGGTGATTTTCCTCCTTTCTACTTATTCACATTTGGCTCTTTCCATGTGATTTGTTTCGCAAAAGCTAAAGGAGGGCAATCTGGTCTTAGCGCATCTCGTCCGGCCATGCTTGGTTTGTGTGCATACGACTTGAGGTTTGATATGCTTGTTAAAAAAAAAACCCAACATAAGATCAGTTACAGTACTAAAAGTAGAGGAAAGAATGGAGGGTGAGAGGCGAGAGCGCCTAATGGTTGGGGCCCAGTGAAGAGGGTTTTTATCTTTATCTCTTTAGTGATGAAGAGTTAAAGGACCCGATTCCTTCATCTCTGATCAGCACTTGATTAGAGAGATTATAACAGTTGGATTGCTGTGCAAGGAACAAAATTAATGGCGGGGTCAATAGAATAATAATAAAGTTGCATCGCATGTGGATGGCATTAGATTCTAGATCCACCCTGTTTAATAATGAAGCGGGTTATTTTAACGTTGAAGTGGCTTCTTTCCATTAAACTAAACCTAATAATTATATACTGGTGCTGGTACTATTACTAATTAAGGAGCCTGCTTGCTTGCTGGTCCAAGAAACAGAAGCTGCTCTGCCAGGTTCATTAACCGGCGAGTTTTTTTCCCCAACGGAAAACGACAATCAAAATAAAAGAATCGCCTAATCTTACATGTTAAGGAACATCGATCGAATCCATGTTTTGACCAATAGGATAATGCCATTTGTTATTAGTTGCTTGGCTTGAAGAACCATCCAGGAAATTGTGGGAAGGGAAGGAACAAATTAAATATGTATCTGCGATACACGCAGGAAATGGTTTGGCTTTGGCAAGGTAAAAGACGGGATGAGTCGAAATGACAATTATGCCCTTGTCTTCAAGGCATATCATGTCCTAGCAAGTCCTTATCATACAGCACAAGGTCTTATTATTATCGACCAACCGTATATATGGCCCATGATTATTACAGCCATTAACCCTTTTAAGCGAATATAATGCCACCTCTATATCATCATGTCAACACCTATATACTGTATTAATATCCTGATATTTTAAAACTCAGGTGAATTATCTTTTTTGCCAGTGTATGTGTGCAATATCAATTCAACCTTGTGTAGGGATGTACTAAAAAGTTTAATTTATTTACATTAATTAGCAGTAAAGAATAAATATAGATGTCTAACCGTTACACTCCCCGTGAAAGCTGCGTTAATTAAGTCATACTACTACTCCCTAACAGTAATTACCATAAGTGATTTTTAGCTTGCAAGTAATTATTTGCCGAGGCGTTTCTTAAAAATTAAAGAAGAAAAGGCAAAGCAATAATGATTCAATGTTGATGATGATGATGATGGAAAACCAAACTTGGACGAGGGAGAAGCAATTATTTTGTGGATGCAGAGAATTGGGTCGTTGGGTACATGAATGAATGCACGAGGTGACATGTATTAATGTACATGTTTAGTTTAATTTGGTGAATAATATAATATTGGATTAGTTCTTCCTTGCTTTAATTAAAAAATCAACAAGTTTAGTTTAGTTTAATTTGAAGCGAATATGTGAATGTGTACTAACTAACGTGTACATAAAGAGCATCGATGGTTGGATGGTGTGGTCAACCTTTCTTTCTTTCTTTTTTTACTTTTTTTATTGTTACAGAAAAAGCTGATTAAGAGAGTTTGAAAATTAAAAAGTGAAAAGAAAAGAGAGGAAGTGGACGAGAGTAGTCTCAAATTCTTTAATTAATTAATTAACTAATTCTTTATTTCTTTCCCACTTATTGACACTCACATCACACACAGTGAATAATATAATTAATGTCGTGGATTCGGTTTACAGATCATAGGTTCCTTGCTTAGTTCCTTGTCTCTTCCGCGAGTGGCTGCAAAAGCATGACTCTTTTTTTTCTAATTAATTAACTTAATTTACCCCTGATATATCATTAAATATTTTGAAAACCTTGAATTCAAAGGCGTATATATGGATTATGGAGTCCATGCTGCCGTGCTTAATTTTAATTCTGGATGTTCCAATCACATTTACAACTATACCATTTTATCAATTATTAGTTTATTGCCAAATACTTCTTCTTTCCCTCACCATTTCTTTTGTTGAATGATGATTATTATTAGGACCATACTTATAATAAGTTCCTTATATTCATTACATCAAGTTCTCTAATATTATATAACCATGAATCATATTTATTGTATGAGTTTATAATGAAATGATAATAATTCAAAAATAAGACACATAGTCAAGTATGATTAAAGGACCTAATGAAATGAATATAAAGAACTTAATATAAGTATTTTCTTTATTGTTATTGTTAGCCGTCTAGCTTAACCACAAGCGCACGGGTCGCATATAATATAAAAAGATAGTTCACACGAGGATTAGGACAAAATAAACGTTAATTATCTTAATTAAATTCTCAATTAGGTTGAGCAAATGCGTTTTAAAGATTTAATTAACTAACTATATTAAAGAGCGAAAATTATGTATTTTTTTAAAGATCGGAGAAACCTAAGATTATTATCCCTTTATATTTCAAGAATATTTATTTAGATCCCTTCTTTTATTTACTTCTTGAGATCAATTATGCTAACCATGATACTATTATACCTATAAATACTCTCTCAAGTCTCCAAATAGGTGTTTAATTTAATTAATATCTCAATAAATTAATTAAATCCTAATTTCTAAACAAATCTCATTTTCTGGCTATGTGCGGTCGGCAAGTATATCACTATCTTGGCAACAAAATTATCCATTCATCATGGAAATTTCAAATTCTTACACGATTAAACCCAAATTCTATATTTAATTTAACTCTCTCAAGTATCAATTAAATAAATTAATCTATCTTATTAGTGGCCAATTAATAAGAAGCATTAAGTTTAGCGTAAGATCATCGTAAAAGAAACATTATTCATAAATAAAAAAAAAGAGAAAATAAAATACAGGTTCAAATAATCTCAGAACAAAAAATTCAGCTACTCATGTTCAAAATCAAACTAAAATTAAACAAATTAAATCCAAGTTCAGAGAAGATAATAAGTAATGAATTAGATACTAGCCAGTGAATAGAGAAATAATTTGTCAAACAATCTCTGCCTCTGGTTTCGCGGATCAGGTCTGCCTCATATTCTGTGCAGTTGCTCTCACACCCACACAAAGTCGAGAAGTCACAATATATCACAGCGCTCTCTTGCTACCTCCCTTGTTCTAGCTAGCTCTCGCCGTCGGAAGGGGAAGATGAAGAAGAAAGATTCAGTTAAAGATGGGTTATTCTGTTCTGGTGCTGCGAATCTATCAGACAAGCTAGAACCTTGAGTCGCTGCTCAAGATTAATTAACAATCTCCAAGATGCCTCTGCCACTGCGTCCCTCTAAGTTTTTTAATCGTTTCTTTTGTGCCGCCAATCTTTTTGTCATTTGATCTCCAAAACATTTGCTCGCCACTACTATTTCTTTCTTTCTTTTTAATAACAACGCTTTTCCTTTTCTTTTTAATTCAGAATTCTATGTTATTATTATTATTATCATTATTATCATTAACTCTATCTAATTTTGATATTTAACATGAAATCTCGTAAATCATGCTCTATATTAATATCTTATCAAAACTTTAACTAAATCTCTTAAATTAATTATGGATGGCTCCCTAATATATTAAAATATATTTTAAATTTATTTAAAAATAGAGAATTGTCAGTTATATGTCGCCTTCTTGAATAATCATCTTACTGAGGAAGGTA
>JBAGKO010000017.1:10718903-10739882 GCA_037177275.1 Acacia concinna
TCAATTCTGTCATTAATTCTATTGTTGTTCTTTAGTGATTATTATTCAACTCTATTGAGAGAGTATTTATTACATTCTGAAATCATTTGTAAGTAGCTCAAAGTTGGGATACTTTGAGTGGGGACTTGAATTGTAACTTGTAAGGGGGAGTGATCTCTTAAAGTGTCAATCAAGTCTGTACTATGGCACCAAGAGCTCATTGAAATCTTGGGGAATAGTGGAACTCAGTGTGTACTGAGAACTGGACATAGGTCGCGAGTTTGTACCAAACCAGTATACGTGTTTATGTCTTGTGCTTTCGAAGAAAATTTGTAAACGCTCAATTCACCCCCTCTTGAGTGTAAAGCCTGCCTCAACAACTGTCATCTCTCCTCTCTGAAACACACCATTTTGCTTGTCTAGACAGTTGTTTCAATGTGGGAGTACCAGATCTATTGCTGAGCTTCTCATTTCTCTTCTCTGGCGGACGCGATTTCTAGTGGTCGACACTTCAGTTTGCTTCTGTTCCTTCCTTATAGTTGTATGATTTTTCTAGTAAATTTTTGAGCCTCTCTACCAGATGCAATTTGTCAATTCCTTCCTTGTGATGACGCTTTTCAAATTGCATAACTATATAAAGTGGTTTGATACAACAATTTTGTATGGTGATGCTGATACATTATGCATATCATTTTCATTGTTTGGTTTCTGAGGGTAGAATATGGAAATTTGTGACACAAAAAATATCCCACCCCACTAATTCATTCTCTGTTCTTGTGATACTTCTGTTTAATATCTGGAAATCTAAAGATTAAAGGATAGTGCATTAGATAAATTGTGGTGATAAGTTTACCTTTCCAAGGAATTTTGCTTCCTATCTTTGTTTTTCCAATTTTGCAAATTTAGTCATCTATGTAGATCCTTGTATCATGCGTGTGTACAGTTGGATTTGGTAATGCCAGAATGCAAGAACTTGTGTCATGTGTGTACATGGTTGTCATTATCTGCTTTTGTTCTAATTTTCAATTGAGAATAGGAAATTGTCATCATTGTTTTTGTTTTTCTAACTGAAGGTGGAAGAACTTGAGAAAGAAATATTGGAGTCAAAAGAGAAAATAGGCATCTATAATGCCAAAATGCAAGAACTTGTGAGTATTCTGTATGGTTTCTTTGAAGTTGTATGATATAATTAATTTTTAACTAGCATTATGTGTTGCTCTAAAACTTCTCTGTCACATTGCCTTTTCAAGCCTTGAAAAATCCATTGTTAGTGGGCCTTGGCATTGCGTGGAGTCTAAAATCAACTACTATTTATTCTTATGTATAGTGTGGCTTTCTATAGAAATTTATGACTGACATTTGTTTTGTCTCAGTTACTGTACCAATTTACTTGTATAAACCTGGGAGTTTGATGTTTTGTTGATTTTGAATTGATTCATGCATACTTATAATTGTTATCTTGGTGTAGCACGCTTGTCTGGTAGCAAATTGGATGCCATGGAAGAGTTAGATACTGAAGGTGGAATAATCATTTCCACACATCTGACTCAAATCAAGCGTTGGTTTTTTTCACACACTCAACATATAAACTTCTTCACCATCTTTTTGCTTGCTTCGGTTAGTATGGAATTCATATTGAAGATAGAGGATGACCTTTTTTTCATTAAATAATCTCGTGCATATATGACTAGCCTGACATATTGCTTGATTCTTTATGGCTTCCTTTCTTTCTGAAGTCATTATTTATAAAATATTTAATCAACATGAAAATGTCATTAACTAGAATTATAATTCAGGTTCCAAATCCTCTATTTGACCTTGTTGGCATCATGTGTAGACAATTTGAGATTCCTTTTTGGAAATTCTTTCTTGCTACCTTGACTAGAAAGGCACTTATTAAAACACATATACAGGTAAATATAAGCAAATATATGAAGAAGGATGTAATAGAGAATTATAAGAAACAGTCCCGTTCACCCCTCACCCCTCACCTCCTCCTATTTGACACTTTTCTTCTTTTATGAAGACATTATTCATCATCTCAGTTTGCAACAATCAACTTCTTGACTGGGTAGAGAATGAATTCTTTGGGTTTTCAGCCATATACCTGGTTTTGCTTCTGTCGTGGCCACTTTGATTGCTAAACTCCATGCAATTAAAGACAAGTATATGAAATCACACCATGCAGTTTCCCCAAATAACCAGGTAGAAAATGTCAAATTGCCTAAAATGTGGGGTTTGTCATTAGCTTCACTCTAGAACACTGTTGTGTGGCTGATGCTCATGAACTTCTTCATCAAGATAGTGAATGCAACTGCCCAGAACTATCTTGAGGGGCAACAGGAGATGGAGGTTGCTGCAAAATCATAAACACAATAAAATCCCAGATATTCTTCTTGAGTTGCATCTTCTCTATTAGGAACATTTTTTTCTTACCTTTATTTATATTAGAAGCTCTCATGAGACTAATACAAAACATGACGTGCAACAGAAGTTGCAGTTTCATTCTGCAGTCTGCTAGTTTAACTCCAGGCAGTATTATTTGGAACGACTTGTAGATTTTAACACAATATTGTCAGCTGCTTGTTAGCATAGATATATGGGACTCCCACCATTCTTTAGCAATTCAAGACATGGTTTATTTGTTCATTTACCTCTGAACCTGATTCTGTCTCTCCCCCCTACCACCATTCCCCAGTAACTTTTTGTGATTTTACATCTGAAAAGACATAAATTGCCTGTGCCTAGACAGAGTAGGGTGTAGGGTGTAGCCTGTTTGGCGAAACGTTTGGAGTGCAGGAGGTAAGAAAGTTTTAAAGGCCACTTCTTTTCAGTGTTATTTAGTTCAGTCTATATAAATAAACCCACTTGTCAAATACAATTTGACCAAAACTGATCACATAAATCTAGTGTGTCTCTGGAAATAATTGGCTTTAGGTTGGCCCAAAAACAAGAATGCTAAAGTGAGGTGGGAAATTATATTATAATGAACCCATACCAGTTGCGCATGGGCTATAATATAATACTCCTATTACCCACTAGATTACTTAATTCATGGCCTTTTTTGAGAACCATGGCAATCCAACGGAATGCTTAATAATTGAATCTAACTATTGATAATGCATAATTATGTTTAAATAAATAATTAGAGGCATCCTAATCAGCAAAAACTAGCAAATTTGGTATTCATCCATCCAGTTTAGATCATGGTTTCATTGAAAAATAAAGTGATCTGATCATATATGTAATTATCACAGCCCATATATTTGAAACGATTTAGTAATGCAGGGCACTTATGAAAATTAAACAGGGATGATTTATGGTGTTTAGGCCATGATCTAATGATTAAAAACATTCGGGGTCCTCCATTAACTAATCATAACTGCTGCAAGAAAGATGCTTTTGAGTGATATAATAAAGAAGACATAGTATGCTATTACCCACAAAAATAATAATAATAAAGGAAGAAGAGATATTAGATATAATAAAAGGGACATTGGCGGGTTAATTATTCAGTTCCTAGTTGCAACTTGCAAATGCCATGGTGACCGACACGACATGGTGCAGAAGCAGTAAATTCAGTTTGGAATATTTTAATGCCACGGCAAGATCCCAAACTCGTGAATTGCCCCACACCACACCTCCTTTGATTTTTGTTTTTAATTGGTTTTTGTTGTGTGGTCTGTGCCTGTGGCACCAAACACGGATCTCATTACTTGATGCTGAAAATATGAGGCCCAGCTTCTGCTATTCTATGCTTTCTTGTTGGAGTTGGAACCCAGATCTTTTGTAATAATATAATAATCTCAATGTGGGCCAAACAGGATTTCTAAATTGACACGCACCGGTCACTGTGTGGGAAAAGTAATAGGAAAGGAGAGTAAAGAAAGAAGATGTTGAGCGAGATCAAGAGTATATTATTATGTTTTCTTTTGAAGAAATCAAACCATTCAGCTAATTTCTTATATAAGAATTACATGATTTGATTAGGAAATCTTCTAATAATAATGAAGAGGAAGAAGAAGTTAAATGAATAATTATGTTGTGGTATTTGAGGAAAATGTTTTGAGAATTTTAATGAGGGAAAAGAAGGTGGGAGAGCAGATAAGAAAAGGGGCAATTTTGGAAATGATGGTGGGGGTTAGTTGCAGTAACATGATGAGATGAGATTAATTAAAATGAATGAACCTATACATAAGAAGATGGTGAAGAGGTATTTGGTTAAATAAAGACATGGGAATAGGGAATAGGGAATAGGGAAAGGGAAGGTGAAGGTGAAAGGAGTGGGAAGAAACAAGGAAGGGGCAATTTGAGAGGGAAGCAAATTTTGTTAGAATCTTTCTCTTGTTTTTTTTTTAAGTATTTTATCTTAATGAGAGAAATAAAAAAAAAAATCCTCCCTCCCTCACCGTCTAATAAAATAAAAGAGAAAGCTTCTGAAATTGAGGGAAAGGGAAAGGGTGGGTGACACTTTTGGGTGTGGGGTATATTCTTGCCCTCTCTATTCACATGTTGACAATTCCGATGTTTGGAATTCATGAAGGGCCAATCAGAAGCCGACACGCACTTCCCTGCTCCTCCACTCCCATTTCATATATATTCTTATTTATTTAATCACCAAATGTCAGTTGACGATTTTATATAGGAGCAGGGCCCCTCTTATTGAATGGGGGAGCAGGAAATTGACTAAAGTGTCCCCGGGTGAGGTGCTAGCTGGTAGGCCCCACCCACCATATCTTGCTTTGTTTTTGAAATTATGCGCTCTAGTTGTGGGGGTGATAAGGACGTTTTGGTGAGACGTGTTGGACAGGATAGGATCCATTCATGTGAGGAGATTGCGTGGAATTTTAAACACTTAAAAAAAGGGACCCAACTAACATACATGATAATATATTCACTTGACTGACACGCAGACAGAGACACGGACCAGACAAGCCCATTTTGTGAGGTTGCTGTCTCTCTCCCATCTCTCTCTCTCTCTCTCTCACATTCTATATGCTTCTCGTCTTCCTATATAAATGCGAGTACTGATTATCAAAGCCGCACTGGAACAGAGAGTAATTACTTCATTACTTGCCTCCCTGCCGTTGCTCCTTTTGCTTCTGCTGAATCTGTTTCTTTCTCACACCATACCCTGTTCTCAAGTTAAGGTATTTCTCTCAATCGTCTGCTCCATAGTCACCACTCACCCTCATGATTCTCTCATCTTCCACGTCCCAACCAATCATATCATATGCCATAAAATGGCCTACTAGTCTTTTCCCATTGCAGCTAGCTGCGTGGCTTCCTGCAAATCCCATTTTACTTTCCACTCAATCATTCAATCACTTGTTGATCTCTGCCCCTGCCTCTGCAAAGTCACCGCTCAGCGGTCATTCACAGATTCTTTTACGTACCTGCTCAGATTCCAAACCTGAATTCAAGGAATCATCCTCTTGAGCTTAGTTTCACTACTTCATTAATGGATGCACCATCCTCTCTTCAGTGGAAATCAAGGAAAGAGCAGGTGGAGAAGGACCCAATTATGGTACCGTCATGGCCCTACTTACCTCCACTAAAGAATATAGACAGGGACAGCCAGCAATTATCTCCCTTCAACAGAAGAAAGAAGGAAAGGTGGTTGTTGAAGTCAAGATGAGTGAGAAGTGCCAGATATTATTATGCGGTAAGAGACTTGTTGGTACCAACCCAATTGAGGGGGCACTATAAATCATGGATGACCTCCAACATTTGTTGCAATATAATGCAATGCCCTGTTTTTTGAAAATGGAGGAACCCACAGCCCCCCCATCCCCCTGGTCTTCTCAATTCCCCACTGACTTTCATCGTGTGTGTTGGTCTGCCCTGAAGCAAATTTTTTATACCGTCAACATCACAGATCAACAAGTATTTTCTTTTTCTTTTTTTGCCTGAAAGATCAACAAGTAATTACAGTACTTGTTTGGGTTGATACGCCTGCCAGTGCTATGAAACGTATTCTTTCTTTCCTTCATTTATTTTTTTTCCCATTTTTATATATATAAGATCTAATTAATTTTTTTTAAAGAATCCTAAAAAAAATCTTTAAAAACCTAATTCCATTACTAAATCATATCATATATCATATTTTATTACATTATATATTAATTTATAAGTCAAACAGCATAATTTAAACAAAAATGATAAATTTTAATATTTTAAAATAGTATAATTAATTTTTTTAAATTTTTTTATAATTCTCTAAAAAAAATCATTTTGAAAGGCTTTCCCTTTTGCCATCACTGTTGTTGGCAAGTCAACACTCTGTACTTCATTTTCGTTTCATTGCTTTTCTTTTAGCCATTCATCAATTGAATGACCCCTTACATTTGTATTACAGTCACCTAAATTTGACTTCCTCTCTCTCTGTCTCTGTTTTAAAAAATTGAGAACGTCATAGATTTGACGGTGTGATGAAGGCAATAGTGGAGCCCACAGGAAGGGATTAGCCAAAAGTTTATTTGCGCCGATTGGTTATTTTAAGAGAATTTACCATAAAAAATATTATCCATTTTAATTATAAAATCCATTTGACCCTTTTAAAGAATTATAAAAAATTAATTATATTATTTAATCATATCATATATTATATTATATATTAATTCACAAGTCAAATGATGTAATTTAAAAAAAATAATAAATTTTAATGTCTTAAAATAATGTAATTAGTACTTTTAATATTTCTAAAAAAATTCAATCAACTCTTATAATTAAGATAAGATGAGTATTAAGATTCACAAAATGCATAACATTTTTGTTTACAGGGAAAAAAAGAAGCATAACATTTTTGTCTAAAAACCTTAAGATAATAATCATTGTTGTTTTTGTTGTTGTCCTTCCTGCTCCTGGTACTTCAGCATGTGAACAATACAGTATTTTTATTTCTAGCACATAATTGCTCTATGGTATAACGCCTGCTACAATTTTTTAGTCTTGAATTTAAGTTTAAAAAAAGACACTTGTGGTGAGAGGAACAGACATAAACTCTGAAGCAGATGTGGGAAGATAACATTAAAAAATAGTTTTTCTTTTTTCCTTAAAAAAAAATGTACATTTGTATTTTATTTTGCATACCAACCAGCCCATGGTTTAGGACATTGGTAAAGGGCACAAAAGAGAAATAAACATTCCATTCGTGGGGCTTCCTGTGAAAGAGCATGTAGAAGGACGTAGGACGCCCAATTGTTGTCCTTTTCATTTCATCTCCGTATTTGTTATTCAGGCTTTTGCTAATGGACACAAAGATAAAGCGAATCTTTTTTTCCTTCTCCGCAGATGAGTGAAATTACCATTCTAGCATTTACCGTGGTCCCTCACTTCCCATTTTGACAGATAATGATTATATATATGACTCTCTAACAAATTTTATTAATTAAAAATATGTGGAGTTTTCTTAAATTAGGAAGCCTGTAGATATTAAATTAAAAAAAAAATTGTAAAGTTTGGATTTGAAACCTTTAATATTACGACATGATATTTTAGGGGGATAGTATTCCCAAATTATGCCATGTATGATCCGATTTGGTAGGATATAATGGGTTGGATAGATATTCAAGTTAAACATAACAATAATCATAGAAAAGAAAAAAGGGATGATATTTAAGGAAACGTATGGGTGCCACGTGTGCGATAAAGGGATACACGCGTTTTTCTCTGCAACTGCGGTGGGGGGCCACAGTCATTTTAAAACAGATGCGGCCAATCATCTGCCTAATAATAGTACTGTAAATGGTTAACCTCACTCCTTTTGTCATCATTCTCATTCTCATTCTCATTCAGGTGCGTGCCCTCACCCAAACTAAGAAAATCTTCATCCAATCCAACCATCCAGATTCTATCATTACTACACTTAAATGTGATTAGCATTCCATTTAATTTTGGCCATAATCTTTCCCCGAAAGAACATCCTCCAATAGCTCTTCTGCTTTTATGTTCATTTAAGGTTGAGTATCTACTTGAGTGAGTATTAGAGAAACACATCTTTCTAAATCAGTACACGGTAAATAGAAACAGCTTATATCACTTATCCAAATAAACACAGTGATAAGATGTAATAGGAACGTGTCATAAAACATTTATAATATAAAGATTAGGTACGAGAGCGAATTAAAAAGAAATAGTACTGTATCAAAGATCGATATAGAAAGTAGAAACTCGTGGATGTGCAGCACAGAGTCCATGACACCACCAAATAATCCAAAAAAAAAAAACCACATCAAACAATCATTCACAGGGAAAGATAATCAACGGCGAAGAAGATTGAGGGCAGCTTCGAATTGGAAAGTAAATTGATCGATCGTGTGACGGAAACAAGAGTCGTGCAGGAGAGGAGGCTGCTGCTGCTCTTATCTTGAGGTTACGTGTTATCCGTTGCTGCTACTTTTTCTTTGTTTTCGCCCGCCACCTATCCAACTCAGCTCATAGTTTAATATATTTCCCCCTTTATTTTGCTTCTCTTTCTTTCCTTCTTATCCTGGTTCTAAGCACCGGATCGAAACCCTCCCAAACCGCCTGGAAAACGGGTCCGATAACTCGGTCAACTTTCTTACTCCCCTTTTAAATATAAGACCCATTTTTGTGACATAAAAATGGGTCTTATATTTAGAAACAGAGGTAGTATTTTTTATTTTAAAAGAATCAATCTTTTTTTTTTAATTTTTTAAGAATTTTACATTAATATAATTTTTTTTTTAAAAAAAAATTAAACTCCCCATAACCTTGTTTTTTAATATGCTCCAATCTCACCATCATCATCTTCTTCTCTCTCCACGTAAACCGCCTCCCAGTCTTGTGAGCGGTCACGATTCATCAATTGTTTACGAGTTCTCATCCTAACCGTTACTCTCGTTCCCGAAGCAAACTGTATGATTAAAAAATAGAATGTTATTGTGGGGCCACGTCAGAGTGGGCCCACCGTGTGATTGGTTGGCCCACCTCGAGGGAGCCTTTTGCCCGCCTTGTGAGCTCTCTCCACGCCTTGTCGTTTAAGGCAGACTTTCATCCTCTCCATCTGCCACGTGTCTTACCACTACGTCAGTTCTTCTCGCCTACGTGGCTCCCTCCACGACCGCTCACCCAAAGAAGCCCTAGCCGTCACAACAGACAACTCCCACCCGCTCGCTTTTCATTTCCATATCATTTCGGTAAAAGATCCTCATTACTTTGTTTACTACAATACTATATAAAAAGATACTTGGACCTTATATTAGATTATTTTACCCATTCGTGTTATACACATTTTGGGCCGCTTGAACGAAATTTATGAATATATCAAAATATATTTTTCAGGTATGATTCCTCTAATTGGCTACTCCCTCCAATTATAAATATAAGATATCTTTTTATATTACAATGAAATCTTAAATGAAGGAATAATTATTAAAAAGACTATAGCTACTTTATTACTCAAAGTAACACAATACAATCTTATACGGGCATGCATTTGTCCTCCAATGCAGAGGAGTGGTGAGTGTGGTAATTAAGTAGTAAAATGAACTATTTACTGTGCCTTATTGTTATTGGCGTTTCTTTTGTTTTTTGTTTTTGTTTTTCACACCACAGTTGGCATTTCTCATACTTTAAGCAAAAGGTCAGGGAAGTTACACTTTTTTAATCGTATTTAGCTCAATTGAATTAGTGACGATATGGAATTAAGTAGTTTTAAATATTCGAATAAAAAAATGAACGAGAAATGATTGAACACTTTCCCAATAATTACAGTATGGAGTTTCCTTTTTTTAAAAAAAAAACACGGGGGTGGGAGTCTCGTATTAAATTAAAAGGCCTCATTATTTGTTGTCTGTACTGTAGTCAATTTAATAAGCGGATATAGGCTTAGAGATAAGAATGGTTGTGTAGTTTATTCTACAAAGTTTGAATAATAAACTAAATGTGCGGTTCCTTGGCTTTAAAGGCCATGGTCTGAGCGCATTAAAATAATGGATATCAGATAATGCCCAAAACATACAGACCCAAACAAACAGACAAACAGTGAAACAATTTTATAATAAGTCCACTAGACCACTACCATATTCAGCGATATCATATCTAATCAAATCTTATTTTATGGCTTAACTCAGCATTCATTAATCCATTTTCCTCCATTATTTTATTAGCCACTGATTTTTTTTTTATTAACAATTATGGCCATCGTCCTCGAATTATATATTGATTCTCATGTAATAATCCGTTTTCCAGTCTTATTATTATATTTACAGTACAATCCTACGAAACCAATTTCCAGTGGGCTAACCGAGCACTTTGTTTAAAGGACACCTCCAAAATACCATCATTAAATAAAACTTAACTATCAAGTATATAACTATGTCGTGTTTATTTGAAATAATTTATTTAGAATAATAAGATCTTATCTCGTACTTTATGCATAATATCTTATTTATTCTAAATAAATTATAACAAACAAGCTTATAGTTGGTGGACAGGTTTAGTATTTATTTATAACAACTTATTTAGAGGTAATAAGATATTATTTGTGGAGTATGAAGTAAGTATGTGATAGAGACCTTTTTCATATTTTATACATAAGATCTTATTTAACACAAATAAGTCATATCAAACAAGCTTTTAAATTAAATCATCGGTGTTCTGAAAAAGGCAACACATCTAACATAATGTCATCGTTTATCAATTTGGCAATTGTTTAGTAGATTAGCCTTCTTCTTTTTTTATAATTTTAAAAAAAGACAATCAAAATATATAAAAGATAGATCGTTACTTGTGTATTTTTTTTAATTACGAAAATGCTATTAGATTTTTAACAATACGAATATATTAATTCACAATAATAGTATTTCAATTAATAACAATAGCGCAAACAATTCACATGGTAAATACGCAGTACTTATTGTCAACTGAAATATTATTGTTGTAAATTAAAACATTCGTATTGTTAAAAATTTAATGATATATTTATAATTACAAAAAAAAAAATATAAAAGTAACTGGTTTGAGATTTCCACCTTTTGTTACTCCAATTTCATTGCTTTTACCGGTTTCTTTCTTTCTTTCCTTTATTTATTTATTTTTTAATTTTTTAGCAAACAGCTTTACCTAATTTCAAATTATACAGAGAGAATTACATTGAAATTCTAAATAAAAAAATAAATATTAAGTGATGAACTATTTTTAACAAGTTAAAGAGTTATAATGATAAACTGAAAAGTTAGTTGGGACTTATTAAAAAATTAATTTATTTACTTAGAACTTTAATATAATTCTCCCAATTATATATGTATATGAAACAAAACAGTTGACAAGTGACAGAGAATGGAGACATTATTCAAAACATACAATATTATAAGTTTGTGATTTTTTTTTCTTTTTCCTTCTTTTTTTTTTTTCCCAATGTGACGCGCAACATTTCAAATTCTTCAGTCTTCGCCACACCATGGATACATATTTCTATAGATTTGACTTGTTATACTGTAGGCTTTAATGTTATATATACACACACACACACACAAAAGCGCGCGCGCATTGATTATTGTTCTTTTAATACAATAAAGAAATTATTTTATAAGAAAGCGATGTGAAAAAAGTCCACAGGTAAGTGCCGCATACCCAAAGTTAGTGCCGAATGGGCGGCATTCGTGTCCCAGGCTTCCGGCAGAGAGATGGAAGAGAAATTAGATGGTAAGTAAAAAAAAAAAAGAAAGTAGATCAAAAGTATTTTCAATTGAAAATTTTTTATATAAAGACAGTTAAAATATCTAAATTTTAATTTATGTTCTTAAATTTAAAAAATTATAAATTAAATTATATGACGCGGATTTAAACATTCCACTAAATTACTTCTTCATCTTTTAGTTATTAAAATACAAAATTGGAGATTAGACTATATTGTTTGCACATTACTTAAAGGCCCTAATGGTATAAAATTCATCAGAGACCATGGCATAATTATAAAATCAACAAAGCAAATAAGGTCACAATTAGTTTATTATAAGGCTAAATCTCCATTCTTTAATTCATTTATATTAAACATGTAATTATATAAATCTTTGTTTTAAATACTATGAATTGATGAATCTTTTGCAGTATCAAACATCAAAATACAACTGATTTTTCCTTTCGATTTGTATGTGAGGTTATGAAAATTACAAAATTTGTTACTTTGATCTAAACAAGGCAAGTACGATCAACTATTTGTATCATGGTTTTAAGGAAATAAATATAAGAAGATACTTTGATCCAATAGTAGAAGGGTTTAAAATTTTTATATGATTTTGAAGATTTGTAACCCATAATTATATTTAGTATTTATTTATTGGGTCATTGAGGCAGTTTATAATTTGTTGCATTTACTAATTTAATATATAATTTGATTAATTCATACGTCTTTATATGAAATTTTACCTTTTCAATTTTCATAAAAAAGCTAATTGGTTACAAGGAGGACTATAATACATAAAACACCATGAATCTCTTGTCTATTTCTATGGCATTTAAAAAACAATCATGAAAATATTGGCCAAGTTTTTTTTTTTTTTGGGAATTCCCATTAGAAAAAAGGGCAAACATTTTGCATTAAGTGCCAATTTAGTTCACGGAATTAAAATATATATAATGGAATATAATACAGTGTAACATAATTTGGTATAATGATGGTTCAATGAATTTGTTTGATTTGTTATTAAGAAAAGATGATACATATACATAAAAAATTTTAGTTAGATTCCATTAAATATGAGAGTAAAACCACCTTTATCTATATATGTATGTATAATGTATGCTTTGGATTTATAATTATTTTTTCAATTTGCTTTGTGTACGGGTTAGGTTCATAATAATTTTTTAATATTTAATGGTGAAAATATTATGCTAAATACAAGTTGGGTTCATGATAAATTTTTAATATTTAATTGTGATAATATTATTAATGGGATATTTTAATATTTTTAGTGGTGGAATATATTTTTAAAATTTTTTATTGGGGAAATATTTTTTAAAAAATATATAATTAATTAATCATTTTAATATTTAATAGTAGTAATAACTTAATATTTTAAAACATTTATGAGTGAGCACTTTGATCAAATTAAAAAATTATAATGATAATAATATCTTTTTCACTCTATTATTTAATCACTTCTAACTATACAATTCTAATTACACTAAATGATATAATCAAAATTATATTTTGTAATCCATTTTATATTATGTAATCCAAATCAAACATTATAATCATTGCATTGCATTGGAATTGCTTGTAATTATTTCCTATATAATTAAAACGAATGAGCTATAACAGAATATATGCTCATGTTTATTGAAAAAAAAGAAGTGTCATACAAACAAATAAACATGTCAATTTTAATCAATGGATACACATCAAAGCGTGAGAGAAACTATGTCAATAAAAAGTAAAACGATGTCAAACTCAAATCAATGAATGTTTATAAGAAAATAATAAATGAAAATACACGTGTGCGTAAATATTGCATCTTCTCCACATTCTCCCAGCACCAATCCTATCACAATCAGTGAACCTCTCTTTACTTTTTTTTTTTTTAAAAAAGAATTATTCTCACTTTTATGAGTTTTATCTTTACAATCGTATTTTCATTCCCATTCCATGAAAAACAATTTCTTCACGCCAAACGGGGCCTAAGTGTTTATCCTGAAATTAGGGGGGGTGCATAGGAATCATTCAATCAATCAAATAGATATAAAACGTACAAAATCTGGAAAACCAAGCCGCCCCCTTCATGTGACCTGTACTTATGTCATGCACAACAGTTACCTCTAAGTCCAGAAATGTGGCATTTCTATGTATTCATATCTTTCTATTAATTTATTATATCATATGACCCCCACGTGGGCCCCCACACCCCTTTATTCTATTCTTAAAAGAAGGTGGGGAAAACAAGGACCCGTAAAAAACTTGGCACGACGGAACAACTAGGAATTCAGTTAACTGAGAGGGCGGTGGTGGTGGAGTGGAGACCAAAGAAAAATTGAGAGAAAATGCCATAACAAGACACTGTTTGAGAAAAAAATATCAAATTTGCGGGATATATATATATATAAAGATTTGTCGAAGAGATCTGTTGCAGATTCTTGAATTTAATTGAAACATTGTGCTGAGTTAATTATTTTTCATTATTTTCGCCGGTCCAAATCATCATCACCACTCTTTTACTTACAATTATTTATTATATGCACAAATGTGACCTCAAACTCAAACGAAAGAAACTAGTCCACAAAGGCGGACAAAGCGTGAAGGATCACAACACTTTCTTAATTTAATATATAACACACACACACACAGGTATTACTCTTTTTTGAAGAGATCTCTTGGTTTTTTTCACCGTTAGAGCTCACTCTTATTATCGCTCCCCTCTCCCAAACTCTTCCCCCATTCACCCATTCATTGTATCTGTGGGCCACTGTGGGCCCTTATATTTATTTAAATTAACTTTTAAAAATAACTTATAATTACCACTTATAGAAATAATTTTTGAAACCTTAATTTTAAGATAAAACAAACACAGCCTAGATGTATTACTCTTCAGTTGCACCCTATTAATTTTTTTTAAAAAAAAAAACATATTTTAACAAACTGGATCGGACTTACAGCAAAACTAATCTCCGAATATTATAAGCTAAATTATTTATTATAAAAAAGTATATCCATCGAGTATGGATTATTCAAATACATGTTAGGTTCATGTTCTCGAAACTCGGATTGTTTTGACCTTGCCTTCCCACAATTATTAATTCTATTTTATTGATTAAAAAATGAACTACGATTCGAGTATCTATCCTGCTTGAGGCATTGGCAAATTGTGGTGATATTTTGTTCCAGGGCATTTATTTATTTATTTATTTTACGGGACTCACGCGCTCATTTATTTATTTGTATCTGTAATTCCGCTTTTATGACATGACACGTGGATGAGCCACGTGCGAGGCTGTGGAAAAAATGCAGAGGGCAAATGGGGAGCTTGCGACGATAAATTGTTTTACTCTCAAAATATTAGAGCCGCTTTAGACTTTATACACGTCTTTCTTATCAAGAAGAATCCATATATTTAATAAAGTCAAAATGAGGCCATGTTATTTACAAGTAATACAAAATACAGTTGATATGTTCTTATGCAAAATTTAGCATTCATTATACAGTTCAGCACTTCAGTATAAATATAACTACCGCTCCTCCTCCTCCCAAAATATCAATGTTAATTCTTTCTATTTCTTGTATGGTATTACAACTCCCTCCTTCTTCACTCAAATATATTAAAACAATCTATTATTCATAAATTTTGTTGGAATTAATTGAATTATTTCGGTTCATTTTTTTTATAATAAAATTTTTAAAAAGGAGTTGGGCTGGTGTTATCAATATCGGGCAGGGTGAGCCATTAATTACCTTCATGCTTAACCTAAACACTTTGGAGTTAGGATGCCTCTCCAAGCATTACAACTGAAACCACAACTAAATAGTTTTCCTAAAAATCAAACATCACTCCATTTATGAGTGTGTCCAACTTCCTCGTTAGTTGAAACCACATACCATGAGTTATTTCGGTTCAGTTTTAAGGCTTTAACTCTTAACTAGTTAAATGCTTTAATTTTTTGTTGGACAGCGATGCAAATAGAAGTGCAGAACAGAACAGAACATCTAAATCAAACATCCATATCTAAAATTATGAAGCAAAACATGTCTTTATCAAGAAAAAAGAATTCATACCAAGTAAATAGAACCAAACCTAGGTCTCGTAGCCAAATACCCATTAACACGATACAGGAAAACAACATTGCGAGATAGAGAGTGTGAGGGAGAGAACAAGTTCTGGCTAATGCGTGGCAAGGGGCTACAACTTCAGTTGTCCTAAAAGAGGCTAATACGTTTTTGAAAGTATGAGATGGTGAGGCTGCCACATGCGAGAAGGAGAAGGAATCAGGGGCGTGTGGTAGAGCAGTAAGGGTTTTTCCATCCTTAACCTTGGTCAGGGGTTCGATCCCTGGCCTTGGGTATAGAGTAGTGTTAAATCTCTTGGTCAGCTGTCCTTCCTATAGAATAACCTACAATGAGCGAAGGATTAGTCATTGACCTACCAAGTTGAGAGATACCTTGTGAAAGTAAAAAAAAAGAAGAAGAAGAAGGAGAAGGAGAGAATGATAAATAAAAAGCTTCCTATTAGATTTTAGGGTTTAAAATATATTACATCCGTTCCTATTTATAAGACTCAGTGGATTTTTGTTGAGAATTCTAGAAAAATTCTAAGAAAGCTAATTACATAACTTTAAGACTTTAAAATTTATTATTTTTCTTTAAATTATGTTGTTTGACTTATGAACTAATATATAATGTAATAAAATATGATATATGATATAATTAAGCAATATAATTAATTTTCTTAAGATTTTTTTAGGATTCTCCAAAAAAGTCAATTGGGACTTATAAATAGGATCGGAGGAAGTATTATTAAGTCCCCATTTACAACTTTGGGACCTGACAGTAATTAATTTTTACCTTAAAACCTTTTTGACGTATATTCTTTTTCTCGGGGCCTCAGTGTAATTTTCACTTTAATTTATTTTTTTTTTGCCAACAATTTTCCCTTACATTTATTGACTTTACTTGACGTTGCTTAATAGATTTGATCAACACTATGATTAGGACAGCAAGTAATTGCTGCCACGTCGACATGAAATCATTTGAATCAAATTCTTAGTTGCAACTTGGCAATTCTTAGTTCCCGCCATCAAATTTATTACTACGTTAATCGCCAAGTCCCAAATAATGTGTTATTTATTTATTTATTTTTGTCAACACTAACAGTAATAACGGTAACCCTATGGATTTTAATTTATTATTATCAATAATTGCTAATTAGTCCATAACCACAAGGTCTGTGGTCCACTGGACCCATCAAAGTGTTGTAAGTGCAAGCTTCATCCTCCTCCATTCTTCGATCATTATCATTTCGTTTTTGAACAAAAAAAAATATTTCTGAATTTTGCGGTGAATTAGTTCTGAATAATGCATCTCTCGCGGAAAAATCTCCGACGCTTCTTCTCTGACATGGATTTTAGTTCGAGCTCTCTGGTAATGTCTCTCATTCTTGAATCTGCTTTTCCTTCACTTTTTCTTTTTCGCATCAACACTTCGTTTGCTTAAACGGTAATTTTTCATTTTGATTAGCATCGTGGATCGACACTTGTTTCTTATTACTGAATGCTTCTCTCTGGTTCTTTTTTGGTTTTTGTTGACTGGGGAAAGGATCCGAGATCGAGCTTGTCAATCAGGGAAAAACTCTGTTTCGTGCTCATACCGTTCATAGGATTATTTGAGGCTTTGGCTTATAGCTTGTCCGGATGCTTCAATATTCTGCTTCCCAAGAAAAAGATCTATTCCACATTCGACGATATAGTCCTTCTTGCTAGAAATTCTCCATGTTCGTTGCTTTTCTCTGACCTCACTGATTGATATAGAAATCTTGCTTCTTACAATTTTGTCCTGGTGTTCGTGCAGTTACTGTGAATGAAATTGAGGCTTTGCGTGAATTGTACAAGAAGTTGAGTTGTTCAATAATTGACGATGGCCTCATACACAAGGTAACTGAAATTGTCAAGACTTGTATCTTTTAATATGCCGACTTATTCCGTCTGCTTAGCGGAATTTTCCTTTTAGATAGTAAAGATGCAGATGCTTGTAAATGTCATGGCAGACGATGAAGAACATTCAGGCGACCCACCCTTTTCATCAGATAAATACAAAATGAGACAACCATAAACAGATTATGTTATATGCTCATGTTTGAAGGATCCTAAAACCCTGAACATGAATGTGAACTTCTAAGGAAAGATGTGACAGTAACATTTAAAATCGGAAGTGCTTTTAGTGCTGAGATTGCGCATTGTTATATTTATTTATGTTGGCTGTAAAATTTATCAACATGTTGATATTATTTGTCAGAATGCCTTCTTTAACTCGTCCCTGTTTTCCATCTGAAGGAAGAGCTTAGATTGGCGCTATTGAGAACCACATGTGGTGAGAACCTGTTCCTTGACAGGGTATGTTCATTTTGACAATTTTTTATCCTATTTCTTTTATTTTGTTTATTATCCTTGATGTATCCAGGAGGGGAATTTTGAGAACCTCATGTAGTGAGTTCATTTCTTATTGATAATTCGATTTCAGATATTTGATCTCTTTGATGAGAAAAGAAATGGTGTTATAGAATTTGATGAGTTTATCCATGCTCTTAGTGTCTTTCATCCTGCTGCTCCTCTGGAAAAGAAAATTGATTGTAAGACTTCAATAATCACACAGCAGTTATTTCCTTCATATGATCCCATTTAATACGTTATATTAGTAAGTATATATTGTCTCTTCTGATTTGCTTGCAGTTGCTTTTAAATTGTATGACTTGAGGCAAACAGGATATATTGAGCGAGAAGAAGTAAGTATCTTGACATTTCCAGGTTTCATAGATGTTATTGACTTAAAGTTTGTGCACCATTATTATGGGTTAATAATGCATGATTAAATGTTAATGGTTATAGCATTCTCATGGCACAGCATCAATTTGATTTGACAAATTTAGTGGAGAAAGGTGGTAGTTTCATGGTTATATCCATAAAGATCTTATTCTGTCTAACATAAAGATCTTGTGACCCTTGTCTTCCCTTTCAATTGTATTAACTGTTCTTCTACCATGTAACTTTTTCCAGGTTAGGCAAATGATAATGGCCATAATGTCAGAATGTGGGACGCAACTAGAAGATGATATTCTGGAACTTATTATTGACAAGGCAATTTTTTTTGTTTTGTTTTTGTTACTTTGTTTTCTCCCCCTAATTTGATTGGAGTTTTGATTCTTACATTGCTGTTATCAGACTTTTCAAGATGCTGATGCTGACAAGGATGGTAAGATTAGTAAAGAAGAATGGAAGGAATATGTTTTTCGGAACCCAACACTAGTGAATTACATGACACTTCCCTGTCTGAAGTAATTTACTTTCTTCCCTTGCCTCTCCTACATTGATCTCAGTTACCATCACAATTGTCATAATTGATTTTCCATTCTGTTTTTTGATCAAAAAATAATTTGTTGGGAAATACATGAACATTATGGAGAATTCCTTCATTCTATAGTTCAATGGTTTGTGCTTCCTGGTTAGTAATCAAGGCAGACGTATACAGTTGGGTCAAAACCAAAAAAATGGCGGAAGTATACATGATAAACCAGCTGAGGACACGGCAGAAAACCCAACAAACAAAAAAACTTCCTTAAATCATAAGTTTAGTTGTTGGCCACTGTTGTGTTTTGAAAAATATCTATAGAATACCATAAATCAAAGAGGAGAAGAGAAAATGCCAGCTACTTGTCAACAAACTAACTTGGATGGCTGTGCGCTCTAAACTCACAGCATATCATTTATGTCTTGCTGTTTTGTATGTCACAATTTCTTTAAATAAAAAGGGTCGTCTGGCAGCAGTATTTAGAGTCAATAAGGAAATAACATAAGGACTTGTTGGACAAAATAGTTGTGGTTTATAAGGCAGATCAATGTAAGATATCTCATGATCATAAGGGAGGAGACTTGTTTTTCAAGAGAGGGAGGAACAATGCAATTTTGGTATATCTTTGGGAGAAGAGAGCATTTACCTTGTATTTTATAATGGCTTGCTTGGTGAACAACTGAATTTAATCTCTTCCTTTTTGTATTGATCCTTGGCCAGGGATATCACCACAGAGTTTCCTAGCTTCATTTTCAACACCGAAGTTGATGATATACTCTGGCAAATTCCAGGCAACAATAAACTATGAGAGGAGGCTTTTCCTCTTACGCAGGGATTGTTAATTTGGTTAGTGGTTAAAATGTATATTCGAATGATTCTACAACCCCAGTGTCAATGATAATTTGTGGAAGCTAAAGGGAATGAAATGGATCAAACGACCATCTCAGAGTTCCTTTCTTTCTGGAAACCTCTTTGGCAGAAAATGATCAGGCACTGCTTGTTTAGATTAGCTTATTTTAAGTACTTGTTTAGATTAGCTTATTTTAAGTGATTATGTAAATATGTAAGAATAGTTTTGACTCGAAATGCATAAGACGCTTTTTTAAGCTGTTCCAAACAGCTCAGTCAAGCTATTTTGATGTTAGTTCTGCCCCCACATTACCTGATGTCATAAACTCAATGACCCTGCCAAAAAGTTGATTTCAGAGTCCAAGGGTTACATTGCCCATCCACGGCCCTGCATTTTTCTTTTTTATTTTATATTGGGTTAAAGTGCTTAAATAACTTATCAACGGCCTCTAAGCTGTGTGATATTGTTAGTGATCTATGTGACACCCAATTTAAGTTCGATCCCAGACTCTTATAATAAAAAAAATAACCCTCAACATTTCCTAAAGGAGTAAAAATAACCCTAAACAATTTTTTGTATCAAAAGTAACCACCTACATTTAAAAATGGAGTAAAACATTAAGTGTCTTTTAATGGCCGTTAAGGGATGTTGTCTTTGAAATTTGAAGGTGTAAAAATAGACATTAACTTATATTAAAAGTCCAAAAAGTAACCATAAACTTTTTCGCAAAGAGAAAAATTTCGTAAAGTTTCAAGTCAAAATGTGGATAAGTCTAAGAGCTCCAAAAATTTCCATAAAATCCCAAAGAATAGTAGAGGGCATCGAGAATAGCATGGCTTAATCAGAATGATATTTTGAGGTCTTAGGAATTTATTATGAATTTTGAATACTTCATAATTTTTTGCCGAACTAGGTTTAGGTAGATGTTGTCCAACTGTCGGATCTAGGTAGTCCGGTGGGCACATCTAAGGGGAGATGGTGCCCCGACTACCCCAGCCTAAATAGTGGGGACGGTTCAGTAGCAGGGGCATGTGCTCGATGGGCTGTATAGGGTGAAAGATCGTAAATATATACGTTAAGATTAGGATAATACATGTCACTCCTAATCACTCCTAATTAAAAACTAGTTATCTCATAA
>JBAGKO010000017.1:10803827-10836830 GCA_037177275.1 Acacia concinna
TTACATGCATTGCATAGCAATATATAATATTCATACATACCTTCCCTGTTAGTTCTTTGTATTCTGTTTTGTTTGACGACTCACTTATTATGGTAGGTTGCAACCTTAAGTGGGGAAGAGATGGGACGAACTTGTTGTACTAGTTTTGGACCCCCACTCCCAAATGCTCCACTGCAACAGCAAGACTTTCTATTCAATAAGAACACTTTTATGCAAGAGTTGAGGGAGGTGGTGGTGGATGTCGTGGATGAACGACTTAAGAAGCTTAAAGAGGATAGTGGGAAGAAGACAGCAGAAAAAACCCCAATGGAGAATGGTTATGGCCGTCAAAGTGTGAAGAATTCTAAAGAACCACAGAAAACTCCAAGTGAGGGTTATAGGGATTATGCACCTAAGCAGCCACTTGCTACAACTCCTCGGTCTATCTCTTGTGTATATAAGGATTTGGCTCGACATCGCCCTCCTACATTTGATGGTGATCTTGATCCTGTCAAGGCAGAGACGTGGATCGAAGACATTGAGACGTTGTTTCAGGCGGTGTATTGTACTAGTCAGGTACAAGCAGTTATCATTCTTCCCAGGTCAAGCGAATGAGTGGTGGAAGAGTGTCAGACCTGCTGACATCTCTACTCGGACATGGAATGAGTTCAAGGACATGTTCTTTGAGCACTACTTTCTAGAGGAGCTGTAGTAAGAGAAGGAGTTGGAGTTTTATGCTCTTCATGAGGGGGATATGAATGTAGATGAGTATATTTCCACTTTTATCTGCTTGACGAAATATGTTACATATTTGAAGGAGTGTAACAAGTCAAATTGGAAGATTAGACTGTTGATTGACAAAGCTAGGCCTGAATTGAATGCATACTTGAAATTTGTTCCTATTAAAAATTTCAAGGATGCATGTACTAAGCTTTAAGTTGCTGGGCGCACGGTCCAAAAAGTAGAAAGCTCTAAGCGCTGTGACAATTTTAGCAAATTCTCTAGCTTTACAAAGCCCACTAATTCTATGACGAAGAGATCAGGTTTTAACCAAGGGAACTTTAGGAGCTTAGGGATAGCTAGAGATTCTCATATGAGAGGGTCTAAAGATAAGAGGACCCTACATTCAGGATTTCAAGCTCAGAGGAGTTATTATGGTGGGAGTCAGATTTCTCTCCCGAGTTTTATTTCAATGTGTGAGATGTGTTTTATCCCAATGTGTTTGAGTGTACTTTTGAAACACTAACTCAAACAGGCATTGAATCATTCATTCTAACTGTCATATCCCGCATATTTAGTGTGGGAGTTATGTGACTGAGAACACACAACACATAATAACGCTTCTTGACAAACACAAGTCTCAAGGCCAAGCCGGATGAAATATGAATGCCTTTTATTGTAAAAACATTAAAAGAACTTTTATGGAGCGAATAAATATGATAACAGGACTCCATCAATATTTTTGTGAAAATAAATAAATAACACAACACCGCAGTGATGCTGCTGCTCCAATATGCATGGGACTGTTATAAGGATGGGTTTATGGCAAGTTCACTGTACATATTAGATATTGCTTCTGAAAAGTACTGTTTCGCTTGAGGCCTCTTAATCTGAAAAGATGAATGAACACATATATGTAAATGTATATTCTTCACAGGAAGAATAAATTAAACAAGCAAGTGAGCATATCTCACAACTTATTAATGTCTACTACTCAGTTAACTTTTTTGAAAATATTAAGGAAGCCAAGTGGAGTAAATTACTTAATTATAATAAATACTGTGCATAATTCGATTATATTTTAGTTTATAAGTTAGTCAAATGAGTTTGGAGAAAAACGATAAATATAAATACCTTAGACTAATTTATTTGGCTTCCTTAATCTTTCTAAAAAGAAAGTCAGATCTTATATTAAGATCCGTGGAGAGTAATAATTAATTTGGACCACCAAGAAGCAAGAGTGAAGATCACTTCAATCGTAATTGAGATTCACTATCAAGTCCTCTAGATGCCAAACACTTTACCTTGAATGTTGGAGTCAACAAATCGTTTTCCATGGTAAATGGTTCCAGTGTCAAGGTGATAGCTTTTACAAATTCGAAACCTCTAAGCTGCAGGGCACGAAGTAGTTACGAAATATTTAAATATCAATTACTGAGATTTATAAAATGAGTAATCATAACAGCATGTTTTGATAAACTTGCCTGAGCTTCTCTTCCAACAGCATCCATTTCAGCCAATACAGCAGCCCTTGCTCTTGGATCATTGCAAAGTTGTGCTAAATCATTATGCTACATGCATGCCCGACCAAATAATGGAATAAGCACATTATTGTGACAGCCCAAAAGTAAACACATTATTGTTACCTACCTGGAAGTTTGATAAAATTAGAAGGTTTTCCTCCCTTGTAATTAAAATTAAAGGGACCTACCTTTTTTGAGATTTGGCATAATATATACTACTTGAACTTTTATCTTAACACAGGCCGTATACATATTTTCATTTATCATCAGGAGGCTTTTTTTAGAATATGCTCAGAAAACTAATAAATTAAAATACTCATCTTTCATTTAAAAGCCATAATATATTATTTATGATTGATGTGGAATATCTTTCAACCCTTTAAACATTAGCTCTCAATTCGAATTGTGCTTTGATCCCCTAAAATGTGACAGTCAGCTTGAACACAAGATTATAATTTCTCTCTCTTAGCAGATATGAAAACAGCAAAGAGCAAACGTGTGAGAATTAAGATTTTTAAAGAAAGAACTAGTTAAATTACCGTGATTCCTTCAGACTTAGCCCATGCTTTTAATGAATCAGGGTCCACAGAGACAATAGCAACCAAAGAAGAATTTAAGCTATCACCTACAAAAGGAAAATTAGAGCCGAATAAAGAGGGATGGAGGGGTAGAAGGGCACAACTAAACATATCAAAGTTGCAAGACTAAAAATTGCTCACCATATACAAAGCATTGTGCCACAAATTTGCATTTGGCATATACGTTTTCGATCTTCTCTGGAGCAATGTACTCTCCTTGTGCCAACTTAAAGATATTCTTTTTCCTATATTTGAAATGCAAAGCTTTTATTCATATGCTTGATAAATGTAATTATAATTGTGATATGTATACTTAGAAGATATGTGTATAATTGTTATGGATCTTTTCTTATATCGTATAACCACACATCCAAGCGTAATCAATGTAACAGATCTATAAATTAGTAAATCTAAATACAAGAAAAAAATAAAACAAAATTTAGCTTGTATATTTTTTCCAAGACTCATTTATGAAGGTTGTCTGCGAGCTAGAGGTATAATTAAACTTTTATTTCGTTAAAATAGCACACACGAAACTAAGAAATGATGGATAACAATCATACTCATTTAAGCTGACACAATGAAAAAAGACATTTGCAGCTACGGGATTAAGAAGGGTGTTAACATTTTAGATGATAACTTAAGTAGCCATGGTTTATTTTAAAACACAGCCCATAGTTTTCTCACCTATCAATAATTTTGAGACGGCCACCAGGCAACCACGTCCCAATATCACCAGTATGGAGCCATCCATCCATGTCAATCACCTCTCTCCTGCTCAATTCGATTCAATACTCAGGTAATTTTAAATAAAGCGAGCCAAAATTGGTTTAAAAGAACACAGAACAGGCGAGGTGATTACGTCTGAGCTTCATCTTTGAAATAACCCTGGAAAACAATGGGACCCCTGACACAAATTTCTCCACGGGGATGGGGCAGATCTTCAGATGTATAGCTCATTTCTGGAACGTCAACAAGTTTTATCTCTGAAACAGAAAAGCAAAAATGTTATTAACAGACAAAAAAAATCACTATCAAAAAGAAACTGAATTGGACCCAAATGTAAAATTCTTTTTTTTTTTACTGGATAAATTATTCTTTGAATTAGAGAAAAAAATAATGAACAAGTGTAGAAACATTTTCATATTTTGTTAGATAACGAAGATTACCATGACCTTTAGACAAAATATGCCCTTTAAATAATAAACACAAGGATGTACTAAGTGTATAATCTAAGTACTAGACTATCACAAGCAAAACTTCAGAGCAGCCAACTAGCTTTCACAATAAAGGTCCTTTAATTTAGATTATGTATAAATACTTGAGCCAAAAATTGAAATTACACTTATTTTCATCCCCTAGAATTAAACCAATATAATCTTCTATCAGAAACTGACAAGGTCACTAGCATTTTTTTCCCTGTTCAACCCCATGAAAGATTAAAAGATAACGATAGTAATCCACTTCCGTTTCCTTCTTATTCCCTATTATTCATGTAAACTCTCTTTCCATCTACAATTGTTATTCTACAGAAACAATCTCCTTAGATATAATTAAAAACGACTACAAGCTCATTTAAAATACTATAGTTCTAAAAATCAAAAGAAAATCAAGGGAGAGAAGAAAACCACTTTAGACCACTCATGGTGGGATTCTCCAACTTCAAGGGAGGGGAGAGAAAAAAATGAGAGAATAAAGCTTAAACTTTTTATGATCAAGTTAGTCGCAACAAATCTTTATCGCACAATTATACCAAACAGTTTAAATCATTGGTTTAGAGTAATTTATGAATCTTAGTGCTTGTTTGGCAACCTCAAAAAAATGCCTTTTTAAGCACTTTTCAGCAAACCAATACAAAACTCCTCTCACGTATTGTACCTTGAATGCGATAAAAGTACTTATAAAAAGGTAAAACAAACAAGCACTTAAACACACATCAGTTACTCACCACATGCTGCATTAGGAGAGCCAACATGTCCGGAAAGGTTGTCACCCTCATCCATACAGCTTATTACACAAGTAGTCTCAGTCATTCCATATCCCTCAGAAACTCGACCACCAAAGCAACTGTTGAGTAGTTGTAAGTTGTGACACATGATCGAATTAGGAAAATAGTTTTTGTTCAAAAATATATCCTCTCTGACAATAAAAACACCAATAATACAAAGCTTACATCTTCAAAAAATCCATTATATCAGGTGATAAAGGTGAAGCACCTGACAACATCAAGCGAACTCGTCCTCCAAGTTTCTCCTTAATCTTATTGAAAACTAATCTGTCCCACATGGGAGATGGGTTTTTTCCTGAAATAATGAAAATAATGATAGTTATGCACGTTTTGTTTTCAAGTTATACCAAAGTGCACAAAGACAACCCGACATTTTATCTCAGATGAGTTTCAGAGAGCAAGGATCTTATTTAACAGTTTAACACTATGCCACCAGCATTATGATAGCTAGACCTTTGCCTCACGCCCCGTTTACGTAAGCCACCTTTTAGAAGATAAATCAGGTACTTGGAGGAATGCTAAACTTACTTGGTCATCTAACGTGGTAATTGGATCTCTACGTTTTATGCTACACACTCAGGAATCTGACTCAAACAACCAACTTCTAATTTGTCATCACCATGAATGTTTTAAAAGTAATCTCCTGAGAGAAATATATTTTCCAGAGAGACTGAAAAAACTAGAAAATTCTGAGAGTAAGTTTATGTTGATACTTGTTAAATTTCAGGGTTTTTAAGTCCTTTGACCTTCCAATTGCCCTTTGCAAAGGTAAATGCAATCAACAGCACATAATGCAACTATATAAGGAGGGAATTTAAATACAATATTGACAGGGAAAGGATATTTAGGATCAATCTGAAGTACACAGAAGGAATCAAATATCATAGCAAATATGTTGGGAAAACATATATAATTATGCTCAATGGCATGCAATGTGTACACCATAGTGAATGCACTTTACCATGCAATATTGCTTGCTTTTTGGCATTGTAGGCAGCATTAAATAGCCTCTCTCTCAGACCACCAGATGTTTTGACAGCATTAAGAATGCTGCAAAAGAAAACCATTCCATTAAATGACACAACAAGCACACCAAATGCTAATGCTGAAAAGCATAGAAATATTATCATACCCCGCATATATTCTATTATAAAGCCGAGGAACGCTACAAAAGATAGTAGGTCTTAGGACAGCAAGATCATCCATCAATTTCATATTGTCCTGCATGTGAATGTTTCAAAGAATCATGTCAAGCTTACCAGAACAAAGCTAAGTTTTTTTAGCTTATTTATAAACAAAGCAGATCCATGGTGTACAAATCAAAATCAGCAACTAAATGAATAATTTAATAGCTTGAAAAATGCATGAGTTTATTTGTAAAAAATTAAGCCTAAAAAAAGTGAACGAAGAAAGAAGCTTAAATGATTCAGGATACTCACCCCCTGATAGAACCCAACTGCAATTCCAAAATGTACTGTCATGACCTGGTTTGCTCGTTCATAAATATGTGCCAACGGAAGATAGGATATATAACTGGGGGAAAAAAAAATCTCTTTAAAACTAAAGAGTGAGTCTTTGGTTCTTGGAATTCATATAATTGATCTGTAGAAAGGAAATTCATATGTATAGAGGGGTTGACCACAGAAAACAAGAAATATAGTGACAATGTCTGTATAGAAAATGCAGGTAGAAGAAAATGTGGGCAAATCATGGGATGCCAGCACTCCCCCTCAATCCCAAGTTGGTTGATGCTCAGATGATTTTTTCCAATGCCAATAGTTCAAATAATTCATGCAACAGAATTTCAATCACAGTGTCTGAACCTTCTGCAGGTGCGTCATGTGCTATTAGCATAAGAGGAATCTTTCAATGATGATTGCCCATCCTGGGCTTCTATTTTGAAGGCTAATCCCTGGGCAAATTGTTTGAAAACATGCTCTAGCTTTAAGTGGCTCTAATACCATAAAGAAGTTTGGAGTTAATTAATCTCTATCTTCATATTGTTCAAAGGAAATATATATGTATATTAAGGGCAGGTCACAAAAAAGAGCCACTAACTCCAGACAAACAAAGAACATAAAATCATAAAACTTAAATGATCAATAAAGACGAATAAAACAGGAATACAATACTGAGATACAGTAAGTCAGTTAGTATAGATATGAGAAATCTTGGGGCGCAAATAATGGGATTACAACAAATACCAATAGGAATAATCAGCTATTAGAGCAAAAGGTGGCAACATCTGTAGAGATTAAATAGGACTCACACGTCAGAGGGATAGAATTTTTCATTTAAAGTAGCCCCAGCAACACTTGCTATAAAGTTTCCATGAGTCAAAACAGCCCCCTGGCCAGAATTTGTTCAGAAAAAATATCAAGATATGTTTATATAGATACTGGAAGAAAAGAAAGCAACATGGGAGAATAAGTACCATTTCCATCAATTAGCTATAATTTTAAAGGAACCTACACACCTTTGGGGTTCCGGTTGTACCACTTGTATAGCAGATGGTTGCAATATCATCAGGCTTTGGAGGGCAAAAAGGCACACGATTGCTACTTCCCTAGACAAAAACAACAGAAAGAATGAGGTAGCAAAAGTAACTGCAGCAAATAAAATCAATCATAGATATGATATTTACGAAGCTCTAAAAACAATGTGCTAGGATATCATTTCAAACCCATTTTTAACACCACAATTTGTAAAAAAAATAAAAAGTGAAAAAATAGACATCGTGTTTACATGTTAATTAGCATAGAAAAAGAAAAGGAAATGCATGTGCAAAGACAATTGTTAAAAACAACATTTCAAAAGTATTCATGACAAGTCAGTATGCAATATGCAAGCAGCAGCCATCAAATTACATGTATCTGTCTATACATAAAGAGGATGCACAATTTATATGCTAAATTTGAATGGTTAGAAGTTAAATCATAACAGAAGCATAAAGAGCTGTTGGCCTTTGAAGAAGAGAGTAATTTAAAAGCTTTACAGATTATTTGGGTACAATTTTATGTAAACAGTCAACTACATAGTTCTTTTCAGACTAAGGAGTAAATATGCATGACCTTACATTATCTCTACCAATAGTTCAAACGGTTCACCAAAAAAAAAAAAACAAACAATTAAAGGGAATTTTGTAATATGTAATCACAGCAAGAAAATGCAGAGGAAACAGGGAGAACGGGGTATGAGAGGGAGCGATAAAGTAAAATATGAACACACTATATAACACTTCAGAAAATCAACAATCTTCAACAGCGGCTAAAAATAGAATACCAGATTTAGTAGTTTTGAATATGTCATGATCTCAACTCCAGCTGAGGATGGAAGAGACGGAATTTGATCATCCAAACCTCCAACTACCTATACAAGAACCACAACTTAGCAAATAATTACCTCATGCATAAAGATTGAATGGCAAATACCAGGCATAAATACATACCACCATTAGACGTACAGTTGGAATATCTGATAAGTTGCTCAACAGCTGCAAGCTCAAGCAACAAGTAAATAAAGAAAATTCAAATTCATAAATTTCAACTATAGTGAAGAAAAACGAGTCAAGTACCTTCCTTTTCATCTCACGACAACTAATTAATTGATGCTAAACAAATTCTAATTAACAAAATAGCCTTTCTCCCTAAAAAAATGTAATTGGCTTCAAAATATAATCAATGCTCTAGTATAATCGAGAACCTTTAACTGCAACACTCAATTTGTTATTAGCCATGCATAATTCTTAAAGCAGGCAGGAGTTTAGGGTTAAAATTCTGAAGAAGCTAGTAAGTAATAACCATTCTGCAGATAATACTTTTCCTGAAAATGCTCCCAACGAATTTCTTATTTTTCTTAACATATTTAAGTGATTTCCATTAAAGTTAAAACATCATGTTAAACAAATATTAAGAACATTGGAGAGAATACTCCATCAACTCGCCTTTGAGGTCTCAACTTTGTGAATCACACTCTGTATCAGGAGATTTAGGACCTTTTCTGAGGCACAGAAGATGCAGCCACATAATAAATCTTACTATTTTACAAACATATCACCATTTTTATGATTACTTTTACCAAACAAGATGTTTGGACTAATATAGTTCTTGCAACATAAGAAAGTATTTTTTACATCATGCAAGGACTGAAGGTGACATAGTGACATATACTTACTGAATTTAATGTTTGAGGCACACAAAATATAACTTGTACAGCAGCATGATTAACTATATACTTGACAGCATCAGGACCTACAGAGAAATCAATACCTTACAGTTAAATTTAACTGAAAAATAAAGCAAATATGAAGTAGATCTGTTCTCAATTAAATGAAGGGCAACAGACCAAGCGTGTCATATAATGGTACAGATATGTACGAATATGCAGAGCAAGCATGATCAACAATCATCCACTCGGGTGTGTTAATAAAATATAGCCCAATGCAGGAACCCTGCATGAGAACGTACCGTTAATTACATGAAATTAAGTGACAGATCATGGATAATAAAAATCATCAGTCAATAATAGAACTCTAGCTTAGTAGTCACCTTTGGGATCCCACGATTAACCAGACCAGAACCTATTTCTGACCGGGCAGTACCTACTTCTCCATAAGTCATCCATTTGTACCTTAAAAGTGCAGGAAGAATGAAAAATGAGGATGATAGATATCTCCTTAAATACAAGAGGCGCACATCAGCAGAATAATCACTTCACATCAGCAGAATAATTACCTCAATTATTCTATTTTAAATCATTTATTCTATTTTCATTCATTTTGAAAGTCTGTTGCTAAATAAAAGGAACTCATGTGTCAGCGTCAATTCTCATTGGTTATTTATTTGAATTTCTACAAAGTAGGACAATTTGTTGTTTATTTGAATTTCAGTTTGTATTCAGTTTCCTATAAATATCTTGGTTATTCTAAAAACTAGGATATGACTGATTTAATAAGATTCCAGACTTTCGGACTTATTCCTGGGCTTCTATGTTTCCTTCTTAGTGAGATTCTTACTGAGATTGAGAGAGTAGAAGAGAGTTAAACACTTGAGAGTTGACATTTGAGAGTATAAGAGAATTCTTAGCTGAGAGTTAACAGAGGAGAACATTGTAAAAGTAAACTCAAATGGAAAACACAAGGAAGGACAAGAGAGCCTCAGGGGCCAATCATTGAGATGCTTACTCCCCAACAGTTCCATCCACTCGAATCCGAGTTCCCAGATATCTGTAATCTCGAAAAGTTTCAACCGAATGCCTGTAATGACAGAGTCAAGATAAATATTTATCAACTACCAAGGAAAGACAAATGAACTAACGCGAGTATTTCCCACTAAAAATACAAGCCAAACTTTTAGAAAATGATGCCAGAATTGCAAATCAGTAGTGCTCACTCAAAGTTGTCATGCAGTGTACCAATTTCAGGATGATCAGGAAACCTGCTCACCAGCTTCAATGGTGAACAAGCAGATCTGAAACAATAATTATAAATCATGTCTTAGCAAGGGAGCTAGAATGATGTATAAAAGATAATATAAAGAAAATTGGAAGAGGCATACCTGTACACATTCCATTTTCCTGTCTGTAGTTTCTCTGGTAGTACAACACTGTATCCTTGCTCTGCTCAGAAGAAAACACCAGAACTAATAACATCAATATCAACAAATCATGTAGATTAATTGATTAAATAGAAAATAGATTTAAAATTTTCCTAGATTCAAGGCAAGTCCCGCAAATTAACAAAATTTAGTAAACAATCAGTTTTGAATAATATTTCCTTGTATAAACAAACTAAAGGGTGTTCTACCAAACAAGGCACAAGTGATATTCCAATGTAGAATCTTACATCCTTAAATTGTCTAAAAAGAAAAGGCACAAGGATCTGAATAAAATATCAAGGAAAACAGAACAAAAAAAGCATATGCAATGCCTTTTATTATACTATATTCTTCTCTTGATATGATGTTTAGATGATGGAAATCCAAAGTTATCATACGAAAGAAATAACAGTGGCGTTCATAAATTTCAACAAATTACATAAATTTATTTCATCCAGCTTCACCTGACTAGAGAATAAGAAGCTGATCCAGTTTTGCTCAGAGAAGTGGGTGCTAGGAATTAAATATATGATGCAAGAATTCTCACACAAAACCATGCATGTTTGTCCATCTGAGTGTCGTTCAATAGTACCTTTCTCCAAAGTCTAAACCTTTAAAAACATGGGTAAATGGGCAAATTTGTCCTGAAAGTATTCACTTTGGGGTAAATTTACACCGAAAGTTTCAGAAGTGGGGCAATTTTGCCTCTGCCATTAGTTGATCGTTAGTTGACCAAATTTACCCTTTTACCCTAAAAACATTATAGCACTACCCAGTGCCGATAGGTTTTTGAATTGGAAAGGTTTCTTCATTATATTCAATTCCGAGAACGAGTAAAGAAAACAGTTGACGCTTGCCAGTCACAAGAAAGCGCATCCTCCTAGCGTTGATCACTGGAGTTGGAACCAGCTTTTTTTTCGAATAAAAAGTCTGAACCATGTTTGAAAAGCATATCACAACGTTTATCTCCAGAAAGGGGATAAACGTAGCTCAGCCATTCCGTCACTTCAAAATTCAGAAAGTTTCCACTGCCCATCGCATATTCCTAGAATGATGGAGTCCCCCGCGGTAGACCCAAAAACAAAATAGCAAAGAGAAAGAAAGAAAGTGCCCAACTTCTAGGATCAACCAACGAAACATCAAAGAACAATTTGTTAGCTCTGACAAGCTGACTCTTCATTACTGTAGCATAAAGTTAGAAAGCCACCAATGAATGTCACCCCAGACTAAAGTACTGTCTGCGACAAGAGATATTCATCCATAAAAGAAAAGCGCGTCATTGGATGTTCCACTAAGATGAAAATTCAAAAGTGGACCTACTTCTCTACACAGTAGCACAATAATCCAATTTCCAAAGGAGCTCCGAGTGGGCAATATCAAGCATGGATATTAACATAAACACAAAACAGACACACACACACACACACACAAAAAAAAAAAAGAAAAGAAAAAGGTACCAAGGACGAACTCGCCGGAAGTCGGATGGGGCCGGAGCAGGGAAGAAGGACCATTGGTGGAGAGAAGGTGGCCTTGAATGGCTCTAAGACGACGGCGGGCAGGAGAGGAATCCATGGGCGACAGAACAACTCAAAGGAGGGAACCAGCGAAAGAAAACCAATCCAAATCGGAGCTCTCTTGATATTGGAGATAGTTCCAAGGGGATCGGTCGAATATTCAAAAGGAAAGGAAAAACAAAATAAACTGGGATGGGGTACACAAAATAAGGTAGGTAATATACTGTTGGATTTATTTTCTTATTATTATTATTGGTATGTTAAAATTTAAAGATAAATGCGAAGTTTATATGTGAATGTGAGGGAGCTCAGCGGCGCGGGTGAAGGGAGAACACATAAATCATTAAATCATGAAGAAGCCTTCGCGGGTCGCGTGGAGTATAAATATTAAATCGTGAAGAAGCTTATTCATTTCTTAAAAATATTTTTGCAGCATAACGGGCCCATATTTATTTCTTTTTAAAATTTTTTGTATGGCTTCATTCATTCTTTTTTTTTTTTTTTGAACAATTACGACTTCATTCATTCATTCATTCATTGAGGTCGGGTTCCGTCCCTGTTCTATTATAATTTCACTAATTTTGGTAGAGCTACCAGCCTACATGATTTTTTTTTTTTTGCTGTTTTTCAAACATTTCTTGCTCATCCAAAAATAAAGCCAAACTTTCTGCGTTTAGTTTTACCAGACTTATGTGAGTTTTACAGTTACTATAACTGATATATATTTAGCACAGACACAATCAAACATCAATACGTGTGTTGTAACGTTAAAATAATTTGAATTGGTTGGGAGAAAAATAATAGTTTGAATTGATAGTTGATGCTATTGACATAGTATTACCATATCTTATATTGATATTTACTAATATAAATTTAAGATACTACAATATATTTGATATTATTAGATTTAATTAGCATTTATAATAATATTTAGATGCTCTTATATTTTAACTACTTCAAAGTACGACTTGTATAAATTTGTGTGGCGAGGAGGACAAAGTTGACGATAATTACTAAATATATATATATATATATAGTATATTCCTTAAAGCATATTGGGTGGGTGATTCCGGAGGTGAAATATCGGCCAGTCAGCGCCGGGCCTTTGCCTGAATGCATATTCTTGCTCATTCGACAAATCTAAAATTGACCCTTTTCACAAAATGTGAACATATAATTTTAAAAACGTGGCTACATTCTTTATTCTGTTTGTTACTGTATCTCTTTTATTTTAAAGGTAGCTTTAAAATATCTGTCGGGGGTGGGGTGGGGAGGGCAATTATTGTAATTTATAGAGTAATAAATATTCTCACGTGAAGGGAACGTAACCTTGTGCTGACCCCACAAGCAACCCATCTTTGATTGAAACAAACAAAGCTTGACCAAAAACAAAAATTAAGAAGCCTCAATTCAAAATTATCCAACGCATATCTTCTTTTGCAATCATCCAAAAGCAACCAGACTCCATAAAGAGAGCCAAGATCTACCTTTTATGATTTGGGTGGTGATGATTGATGAAGGACCAAAAAGCTATCCACTAGCATATGCGACATTTTCGCTAGCTAGTCTGCTGCTAATTTCTTCCCCTTTTTTCATGCCATTGGCATTATTTTTTTTTTTTCAAGAGATTCCAATTTTTTGGCTATGCCTTTACATGAGAATAGTTTTTCCTCTTAGTCCAATCTTAAGAATAATAAAGGCTGTATTTTGAATAAATATTATAAAGGTGACTTTTGGAAAAATAAGATTAGTTAAAAGTATAATTGAGTAATTTAGTCGATGTTTAGAATAAAAATCGCAGAAGTTACTTATAAGTAACTTACGTAAAAATAAAACTTGTTTAATTGAAATTTTTAAAAGTAACTTTTGATAGAAAACGACTGAAAATTGTAAGAGAAAAATGAAAAATAGCTTTTCATACAAGTAAAAAAGAAATGCTAAAAAAATATAATTAATAATATGATTAAATTACTTTTTAAAATTTTCTAAAAAAGTCAATTGGGTCTTATAATTACGACCGAAATGAGTATATATTACATCTAAATTTATTATGATATTTATACTATATCAAGTCATAATTATAAAACCTAATTAAATTTTTTTTAAAGAAGTTAATGAAGCAAAATAAGTTAACCTGATTATATCATATATTGTATTTTACTATATTATATATTAATTTATAAGTCAAACAAAATAATTTTAAAAAAACAATAAATTTTAATACTTTAACATAAGGTAATTATATTTATTATGATTCTTTAAAACATCACATAGCTTTATAATTAAGACAAAAAATAGTACTTATAACAGATTTTTTTTAAGAAAAATGAACAGGGCGTCATCGCCCAAATCAGACACGAAAGCATTAAATTAGTGCTTCTGCCAAATCGTGCAATCATGCAACTTACCTTGCGAAACGATTCAAACAAGCCCATAAGCTTTCCTTATGTATATCTCATGTTGATTGATAATTCTACAAATTGATTTCACTTGTAATTTGTAAATACTCTTCAATACAGTTTTCATGTTAGTGTAATACTGCCCCTATTCTAATTATAAAGGCACATTGACTGTTTTAAAAAATTTTAAAAAAATTAATTATTTTACTTTAACACATTAAAATTTGTTATTTTTCTTCAAATTATATTGTTTAACTTATGAACTAATATGTAATATAATAAAAAAAATATTATATGATTAAATAATATAATTAATTTTTTTAAAATTTTTCTAAAATTATCCAAAAAGTCAACTATCCCTTATAATTAAAACCGGAGTACAACGATTTTCCTTTTTTTTTGCCAACTACAAAATTAAACTACAAGCAAAATATTTTTGACAATAATGTTGATTTCTCTATGACCATAATTAATATTAAAAAAAATCATTTTTCAAGATTTTATTCCCACTTTTACTTATTTTTGCGTGGAAACTGAAACTTGTATGCTAGCTTCAAAATATTAAGTATTTTAATATCGATTCAACCTGCGTTCTATAAAATCCGTAGCTAACTGCAGAGATTAGAACCTGCAAAGTTGGTAGGAGTAAAACTGTTGACCTTTTGTGGCCAAAACAATCAACGTCACGAACAGGTGGGGGCAAAATAGGCAAATTTTCATAACATTCTCACCTAAAAAGAAAATACCCAAGAACAAAGAAAGAGCGTAAGAAGCCTCACAGAGAATATAATTACTCGACAAAAAATTACAAAACTTCCTAACATTCGGTATTCAATTACGTATATTTCCTATAGGGGCAAAGAATGGTCTTCGTTTAAGCACTCACTGGAATTTGTGAAATCTAAACGATTCACAGATAAGTTGAAAGCACTATCGAGTTGAGACATTGATCACTATTTATTTAAAACCTCCAAACTGCCCTTACCACAAGTAAAAATGACACGCCCAATCAATCACGATCGACTTGTACATTCAACTAAAACCTACATTCATCTCGCGTCTTGTATTCTATACACACTTAGAAGAGCTCCATTAATTGCTGCGTCACATCTGCGCAAAGGAAGAACCATCATTAACCAACCATATTTGTTAGAGAGAGTGAGAGAGTGAGAGAGAGAGAGATAAAAGAAAATTGTCACGTCTGCATCAAAGAAATTCATTTATCCAGTGCTAATTGACGAAACATTTTGAAAGAGAACAAATTCAAAATGGTAGCTTGCAAGGAAATAGCAAGTTATGGGGATACCTTGAAGAATGGATGGTGTAGTCTCAAACTCCTGCCATATGTTCCGGTATGCAGAAAGATCCATGTTCAAAAACTTGGCAGCAAGATGTGCCGCTCCGGCAGCAATATGATGCGGTTTAAACTGAAGCCACAGGGAACTACGAAGCCTGCAAAACAACAATTTTCAGCTTCAGAAGATCATAGAAGATACACTGCTGCCACAAGCATAATAGCATTCCTCATCACAGGTAAGCTATATGTATAAAGTCAAACTAACCATTTGGGGCAACATTAACAGAAGCAGATTCTTGCACAACTTAAGCACATATTCCCACCATGACAGATCATGTCAGCAACTAAGATGAACAGTTACATAAACTAGACAATAAAAACAGAATTGAGCATTCATACCAAGTGGTAAGCACATATTAACGTTTCCTTACCAACTAGAAAGGCAGCAACTCAGGAAGAATAATAATCCAAGAATCTCTGCAGGATTGCTGATAGTACATAGCTATAGCATTATGTTACACTCATCTACAGAATTTATCAGACTTCCTGGGCCAACTGTGCTGTGGGGGCTTTTGTCCTGGACAGGCTTGCTAACATGCACATTGGAAACCTCATAACAGATGCATCTAATTCCAAATTAGAGTAATATCCAGATAGTGGATAAATGCTGAAACTTTGGGCATCATTACATGATACCTAGCATTATAAAATCTGAAGTTTTGAATCATCATTGACCAAAATGACAATCAATATACAGTAGAAGTAAGTTTTGATGACTGCTGGACGCAACAGTTTGCTTCTAAATAGCCAGCAGCTTCATTGATAGTTAAGTGGACACTGGAGACACCATGCAAACATAAGTTTGCTTGTACAGAGAGCTAGCACAGATTTAAGGTCCCCCCCAAACCCCACATTTTTGTGCAGACAAACTCTCCAACAATTCTCCCGAGCAAGTGTTTTTGTAGCTTAGAAGAGGGTGCCTCATAGACTACAGAACTAAGAGGGGTTATTGCAGCGCAGTCTATGAGGTACCCTCTTCTAAGCTACAAGCACACTCTTGCTGGACACAACAGTTTGCTTCTAAATAACCAGCAGCTTCATTGATAGTTAAGTGGACACTGGAGACATCATGCAAACATAAGTTTGCTTGTACAGAGCTAGCACAGATTTAAGGTCCGCCCAAGGGACCAACAAAAGACACCTATCTTCTTCTAGAGAGTACAAGACATAAATGGGCTCAGCCTGTGAACCAATTGAGATCAAAATAATTTTCATTGTCATGCAGTCCAAAAGGGGAAAGAAAAAGCTATCCCCTTCTCAACCCATCGAAGAAACAAAAGCTCCAATTCATATATACATTTGCCTAGTTTACTCACAGGAACATAAGCTTTCATATATAATTGATCAGTTGATCTACCCAATTTTAAAAATCCCTTAATGGAGATATTGATAGGTCATCAAGATGCTGTTGAAGATGAAAACAATGTCAAAAGCAACGAGACAACAAATATGACAAGAAAATTAAACATAACTGTAACAGGCACTCTACTGTGGCATAAATACAACAGAGATATACCCAGGTTTTCAAAATCTCACGTCCAAGTGTAAAACAAAAAATTAATTATTTTGGTTTGAAGAGTACATATATAAATATGTCCATATGTACATATTCCATATTGGTCCTATAAAAAGTTTTTATTCCGTTGTTACAAGAAATTCACATGTGAAAAGCATGAAATAATGTGACTCAATGGACTGACACTTCAAGTTACAATTTTAACTTTTAAGCCATTGAATAACTAACTCGATCTTGATAGCCAAAATGGAAACTGATGGAAAAAAAATGAAGTGGGAAAAAATGATTGTGAGGATAAAAAGTCACCCCAATATCCTTTTAAAAAAATAAAAACGAATAAAAACTGTTGAGAGATTATTACAAGGACATAATCGACATTGCAAAAGAAAGGGAATTCCTTTCATATAGGATGGCCACGTGTGCGCTAACAGCACATTGATAAAATGGAAAAAATGTTAACAGTAAAACCAAATTGAAGCCCTCAAGTGCTAAAATCTAGAATAAGAACCCATGAACCATCTTAAACAAACAACTATATCACTCACATTGTAAAATGTAAAATATTCCCAAAAAAATATTAACCAATAGAATCCTACCCAGAAATAAACTTCTTTTGGATCAATTAAGTAAATTGGACCCAGTTGAAACATCCCCGTGACTAACTATGATGCTGTTTCAGGACTAAAGAGTCATTTTATCTCCCAATTTTGTTTTCTTATAAATCATGAAAATAGAAGACCTGTCAATGGCCTTGTCACCTAACGGCTAACCCATCCATGGTGATGGAAGGTTGTGAATTCAATCCTACTGTTTGCCCTATGTAAAAAAAAAAAGAAAGAAAGAAATAGAGGACCCCAACTACACTAAACTCAGAAAAATACATTCCCTTTTGTTTTTTCAATTGTTAGATCACTCATCCAGCCCATTGCCAGCATGGTTCAGACTTCATGAACTTCTTTGCACCCCACGTTATAAAAAGAGCAAGAATGAGCCATATGGCAAAAGGTCACCGGCATAAAAGCTTGGTCTAGATAGTAGATTGTAAATCTGGGTTGGGTGTCTTGTGCCATGGGCAAGCCAAAAACAAAAAATAAAATTGGATGGGGCATTTTCAGGGTAAAGCAATCCATTAGACATCAGCAGTTCAACTTCAGATGTAAAAACAAAAGATTCCATGAGGAGCATATCAATCCGCCAGCTAAGATTATCAAACAGGCCAGCATGCTAATCTTGTGAAGACCCTGCAATTGTATGCATGCCAAAATAATCAATATCCCATGACAGAATAACTACACAGAGCTTGAGCTCTAAAGAAAAATACTGTGAGAATCAACACTATCTTGACCCAAAAATAGGATGGGAGACACCAAGGTATCTTCCTCAGCCACTGTCTCCAGACCCCAAGAACATGACTTTGCTTGGATTTAACACCCAATGTCCCATATCCTGTTACCTAGACTAAGTTTTCCAGTCCAACCACAGTGTTAGATAATGAAAGCAAGGCAAACCAAAAAGGGACCTGAAGAGTGAAGAGTCACAACAGGTCAGAACACGTCAAAGGCATGAAAGGGACAGAGATTGAAGGTAGGTATCAGATCAAATTTGGCAGGAGCCAACTAGTCTTCAAAATGAATAATGGAACAACCAAACATATGCATAGGTTTAATTAACTAAGATATAGAGAATGATAACTCACCCTTCATTGATCAAGTTTAAGGCCAGATTCACCAACACAGTATGTGATAGACCTAACTTGTTAAGAACGGATGCAAGAGGAGCAAATGGATGCTGTACATTTAGCTCAAAGTTAAGGGTTGTCAGTATCAACTGCTCAGCCTGAAGCACTCGCTCACGATACTGTTCAAACCAGTCCTGTAAACAACTCAGCTCATGTCAATGAATACGAAAGCTACATTTAATATATATTAGACCATATCAAGCCCCAAAACATAACAAATTTGCAAAGATTATGTTAGTAAGCCTCCAAAAACTAATTAACTCACTAATAGTGCTTATATTTATTTGTCAGGAAAATAATCAATACAAAAGTTTTCATTAATCACATAATATTGTCACAAGCCAGAACAAAAGCCTTTTATAGTAATAGATAGTTGTATTCCACCTGCAAATGCACCGTAAAAAGAAGGAATAATACTCACAACAGGTAGCCGATAGGACAACAGGGTGAAATCTTGTTTGTGAAGCATTTCACTGGAGACCCGCAATACATTATTTAATGGGCGAGGTGTTTCCTCGGACTTTGCAGCTAGAAAAAGAGTTGCAGTAGCAATCAACTGCATAAGAGGAAAAGCAACACCAATGAAAAACCTATTTGAATATAGAATCAAAACTTGAAATAGCACTATTCTAACAGTACGCACCACTGTACCATTTCAAGCAGGTACATATTAAAGTTTTAGTTCTAGAACATTTTTATGATACATCAAGCAGATACTCAAGAGCTGGAGAGAAATGAAAAACTCACAAATCTGTCATGGCAAGCATGTGATCTTCGAACAAAAAATCTGTGGCACAAGACCATAGCTGTTCCTATGGTAGTTTGCGGCCTGCAGAAACATAGGACGTGGTTTTATTCACAAGTACCAAGATCAGAGCACTATTTTATTTTAATGTTTTTTAAAAGCACAAAATGCAATCGAAACCTTGAACTAACAATGGGAAAAGGTAATGAATAGGGAATTTCAGATCTGGATCTTACAATTCAAGCCGCATTCCAAAATTCTGAAGGAAAGCACAGTAAGAATAACGCAAGTGTGTCTCATGAAGCACATCAATACCGTCTTTTCTTGATGGAGAACACCTATCAATCTCATCCCTTGACATAAAGGCAAGTTCATCATCTTCAAACCTAGAGTTGTCACGCTTGCAGCAAGCTGATGTAGAGGTTTCAGCATTATATCTCATAAGAGGTAGTGGAAAATTATACGATGAAGGGACATTATCATGGATGGGGGGTGGAACGCAGTATCTCCAGCTTTCATCCCACGTAGGGACTGAATATTTTCTTCTTTTCAAAGATGATGGGACAGCATCATACTTCATATAGTTAGCATGATCAGCGTTGTAAAACTTGGAGTTCCCATTATGCTCCCCAAATTTAGCCCAGTAGTCCTTGTTATAATTCTTATGAAAAGAATTGTTCCTGCTTCTTTTCCTATTGGTGCTGGTGTAGTTATTTCCATCAAATGTGGACCAGTAACCACTATGAAATGTATGTCCTTCCCCCTGAAAATTTTGCGCAATAGACATTATACCTGCAGAATCATGAGTCTCCCAAATTAGACGTCAAGTTACATTCAATTACAACTTCACCACAAATGCCCTAAGAATGACAAACCGAGGGGAAAAAAATGTTTAAGAAAAATACATCAATTATCAATGTTGATTATGTTCTCTTGAACTATTTTTGTACGCCACGAGAAGCCATCAGTTAGCGCAAATCTAAATTTCGCACTAAGTCGTCCCGCAACTCAGAAGAACGTCCGCGGGGGATAAGTTCTACGTATAACAAACCTGAGTTTTCTGCGGACAACTTGTGATAATCTTATACCATAATATATTAATCTGAGGACATTCTGTATGCAAATGCTACAATTCAAGGGATATAAGCATCAACTCATTCAGAGCTGAGAGCCCTGTATCAGTCGTCGCCCAAGTAAAAAGCTATTACCACAAAACAACTTCTACATCAACCATGATATCTAGTACCACAAACGACAGATTTAAAAACATAAGAACTTTCAAGCTGGAGGTTTCATCATGCAGATCTCTCCATACGTAAATTTTGCAGTTAAACAAGGTCGTAGGAGATATTAACGGATAACCTGACTAGCAGCGAAGCCGATCTGATGAGAGGAGATCGAAGTTTGAGGATTGAGATTAGGATGGAAATTAGGGTTTTGAAGAAAAGACGATGACTACAAGAGTCTTGTTTGAGGTCAAAAACAACGGAGGATTTGTCAGGTAAAGATTGTTTAGAATGGCAAAGCATCGCCCGCGTTTAAAGTTCCTTCCTGGCCGCGTTCGGTGAAATTGGTCCTTTGGAAGGTAGGCCAACCCGATCCACGTTCTCGAACACTTTTTCCACTTTTGCTTTCCAATATTCTTTTTATTTTCTTTTTAATTTAAAATTGTTTTCAGTTTTAAATTTAAAACATTTTTATTATTTTTTATTGAAGTGGGAAATAGTAGTGCTTTCGCACTGTCATAATGTAAATTTTACGAAGTATACTGTACGAATATTTCGTGCACTTCAATCAGAGCAGTTTATAAAAATTAAGCATGCCTTTTTATATATTATACTTTATATTAATTGAAGGTGTTTTTAATTTTATATTACAAAGTAAACATTGAAATCTTAAACCAATTGACCAAAAGTGAAAGTATGACCCTAAAAAAAAGATAAAGATAAAAGTAAATAATTAAAAAAACAAAGCCTTAGATTTAGGGAAAGAAATTAATCTAGTACAATATACCTTCCGACCCATAATGAGTATAAGAAATAGTTAATTTTAAAAAAAAATTGAGTAAACTAAATAAGTTAGTTAAACATGTTGGCATCAACCCCTTTCATTGTAAAACTTGTTGGCAATGTAAACATACAATAAACAAATAATTTAAGTCGTGCTTGAAGGCACTATCCTTAAAAAACATTCTGCAACCCCTTAGTAAATTAGAAAACGACACTCTTCAAAATAAAACGAACCATTTCTGCAAGAAGCACGAGGGGTTCTAACCTCAAATGTTATTGACCATACACCATGCATAGCCTTTTATAAGTAGATGACATGTGATCGTTAAACAACTATTGATGACTAATAAAGACATTTTAATAACAATTAAAATTATAGTTACAAAATAAGTTTTAATGACATTTAATGTACTAAGACTTTTTAAATGTCATTAAAATCAATCAATTAAAACTTCAACTTCGAAGATTCCTCTTATCAGCCTTTCTATTAACACATTCTTACATTTAATTGTATACCAGGCATTCTCAATCTTGAGTTATCTAGACTTATTCCTTTGACACACCTGTATGCTCAAAAAACGGAGATGGGCCGAGTAGTGGTAAGGCCCAAAAACGCGGCAAGTATCTTAAAGGCCTGGTAGAAGATGTCTCTTTAGAAACCCAGTCAAGATAACTATAAGGACACATGGAAGATCTGGAACTGGACCTCACGATCCTAAAATCTCGCGGAAGATTGGTTAGATCCGTAGACTTTGCGCCTAACTCCTATATTCTAAGGATGGGGGATAGACATAGACCGACTATATAAAAGGATAGACGTTAAAAGAACACTAAATTTCTCACAATCACTCTTGTACTCCAAATTTTCAGTAACCATCGTGTTCACACTCATACGCTCAATAAAATCTTACCAATATCTTGTGCTCGATCTATCTCTTTTCTTATTAGAATTATTTTATTGTTGGTGACCTAATATATTTTAATTATTTACAGAATAATGAAATTCTACACCAATAGTTTGGCGGCATCCGTGGGGACCCAACAACACAAATTTTTTTATAACATTTAGTGCAAGAATCTAGCCCCGAGGGATTTTTTGTATATCTCTTTTAGCTATGACAGGAAAGAGCACCAGCTCTGCCAATAAGCGATCCACAGCTCCTGAAGCCAATGTGACTGAACTAGCCGATCTGGTTAAAAAGCAAACAGCTCAACTCGCAAAACATGCTAAGAAGGTGTCACACCAAGAAGAACGCCATGCACAGCAACAAGAATGGTTGCAACGATTAGAAACTGAAAACTTAGCTTTGAAAGAGAAAATTGCTATATTCACTTCCAGGAACACACCAGATTCGCGGCAGATGGTGCCATCAACATCCGTGCTCTACGTTAATGACCAACCATGAGGATGGCCGTGGACTTTATCCTATTGACAACCCAACCATCAGGTATTAATCCACGCTCCCATATTTTAACTAACCCTAACCCTGTACCAGGAACGAACGTAGGTAGCACAGCGCCTGAAGAAAATATGGGGGAACATAACACCTGGGAGCAACGTGATGAACCTAACTCAACCATTCGTCCAGTGGGGATTGTCTAAAATGCCCAAGATGCCCACCAAACCGCGATGGGGAGGATCCTCCCCCATCTACCGGAGGAATGACAGATAAAGATACAAGAACTAGAGGCCATTGTCAATAGGATTTCTAGGATGCTTACCCCTATAAAGAAGAGTCATCAGAGCAGCTTTGTGGACTCTCCTTTTGCTGACGAGGTTGCTTTGATAGATATGCCTAAGACATTCACTCTCCCTCATATCAGACTATACGACAGTACGATTGATCCCGACGAGCATATGGTGCATTATAGGCAGTGAATGAATATAGTGGCTATCCCCAGAGGAGTCCGCAAGCATGCATGTGTAAGGAGTTTGAATCTAGCTTGACGAGTCCAGCAATGGAATGGTTTACTTCCTTACCATCCCAATCCATAACTTTCTTTGCAGACTTGAATGATGTGTTTGTTCAACAGTTCTCTAGTAGCAGAAAACTCCAAAAACAGCGAAATGATTTGAACAAAGTGACGTAAAGGAAGGGAGAGCCCTTTTGCGTCCTCCTAGGATGTTTCAATCGAGAAAAAGTCAACATACCCAACTATGATGTGGCCAAGGCTGTGTTAGCCTTCTAAACAAGTTTGTTGCCAAAATCTGACCTTTACAAGGAACTAACAAAGTATACATGCAGTACAACGAAAGATGTGTTGGCACTAACTTGGGCTCAAATCAAATGGGAGGAGGATGAAGTAAACGAGAGGCAGTACCAAGCACAAAGTAAGGAGCCCGATAAGCACGTTAGGAATCCCCGACACCCTAGTAAAGGATGGAAGGCCAAACCGTATTCGACTACTAGCTTCAACAGAGACAAACGCTAGCTGTGTCCCCTGCGACTGACCAATCGCTTCCTCTCAAGTTAGAGGAATACAACTTTTATGTAAGTGTAGGTGAGATTGTCGCCGCTTTAACTAATGAAGGAGATGGATAAGGTAGCCTCCAAAGATTAAAACACCTAAGGATTAAAGAGACAGGACCACATGGTGCGATTTCCATAACAACTACCTCACCTTCTGACTAGAGGTAGCAAAGCAGCTAAAAAGGTAGCAAAGCAGTGGACTGCATCACCTTAAGACTAGAGGTAGCAAAGCAGCTAAAAAGGGGATGCTTGGCTCACCTACTGAGCAAGGGGCGAATGGACAGAAGGGAGGAAAAGGCCAAAATTGTTGTCCCTACACCTGAAGATCCTCCCCAGAACCCAAGGATCATTAACTGGATCACAGGAGGATCCAAGATCAGTGGTTATATCTACTCGGCAGCCAAACTCCACTCCCGTGCATTGTTAAAAGATCTTGCCCCAAGGAATGCATATGAGTCGCATATAAACTCAAAACAAATCATCTTTATTGAAGAAGAGATATCCCACTGAGATCACCCCACGATGATGCTCTGGTGATTTCTATTTTTCTAGGAAATTTTAATATTAAGTGGTTGTTAATCGATTCGGGAAGTTCAGTAAATATTATATACACGGGAGCAATCCAGGAGATGGGGGCGAAGTCACAGATAGTTCGAGTGTCTTCTATCTTAGTCTTCGAAAATGGCGCACTATATCGCACCCTTGGCAAGATCACGCTCCTAATATTCACTGCAGGAATGAATGTATCGGTTAAATATCAAGTGATGGATTACCCCTCTTCTTACAACGCCCTGCTCGGTAGGCCATGGATCCACCAGATGAAAGCGGTCTCATCCACTCTTCACCAAGTTGTCAAGTTTTACACACCATGGGGAGTTAGACAAATTAAGGAAGATCAAAGAATGTCACGAGAATGTTATCAAGCATCCTTGAAGCCTTCCAAAGATGCAACGGCATAGCAATTACAACAACTGTATAGGAGTAGAGGGATAGAGACCCTTGCTGAGGAAGAGTTAGAGGGAGTCGCCCTCGATGCCAACTAACCAAAGCAAAAAAACCACCTAAGAGCAGATCTATCTACTTTGATGCGAGGTACAACTATAACCTTCCTTACTAATAACAAAGACTGTTTTTCTTGGTCGCATGCAGATATGACATGGCTCGACCCAAGTGTGATAACACACTAACTTAACGTTGATACCACCTTCAAGCCTGTGAAGCAAAAGCAGCACAAGTTTGCACCTGAAAGGAACCGCATCATAAATGATGAGATCTAGATATTGGTCAACATCAGGTTAGTGAGAGAAGTGCAATACCCAGATTGGTTAGCCAGCGTGGTAGTCGTTCCAAAGAAAAATGGTAAACATCGGATGTGCATAGATTTCATGGATCTCAATAAAGTATGCCCAAAAGACTCTTTCCATCTCCCCCATATATGTTACTTAGTCAATGCCACATTCAGACATAAACTATTAAGCTTTATGGATGTATTCTCTGGGTACGACCAGATCCTGATACATCCAAAAGATCAAGAGAAAATAGCTTTCATCATAAAACGTGGCATCTATTGTTATAAAGTGATGCATTTTGTTTTAAAGAATGCAGGTGTGACGTATCAGTGGTTGGTCAACAAGATATTTTCACAACATATAGAGAAAACAATGGAAGTATATATTGATGATATGCTTGTCAAGTCACTTAAGGCAGATCAGCATGTGTTACACTTGAAGCATGTGTTTGACTTTCTTCGAAGGTATAACATGAAGTTAAATCCTGAGAAATGCTCCTTTAGAGTCACATCCAGGATGTTCCTCGGCTATCTAGTGTCACAGCGGGGTATAGAGGCTCACCAGGCTTAGATCAGCGCGATATTAAACATTCTATCCCCTAATTGCATACGAGACATGCAACGACTAATGGGTAGAGTCACAGCCTTTAACAAGTTCATATCTTGATCATAAAAAAAGTGTCACTCTTTCTTTGATGCATTAAGGAAAAGTAAGACGTTCAAGGAGAATTTGTCCCATACCATTCCTCAATGCACTTTAGGATGAAATCATCAAATTTGAGGAAAGATGCTTTAATGCTCACTAAAGAGAATATAATGGCTGCAACATTGAAAGTATTAATTATCTATGCCAATACAAAGGAGCATTAAGCATATTGTGAAAATATGAAGATGAGAAACTTGGAGACTACTTAAGTATGCACTCGACCTGTACGATAAGAGCAAGGCAACATAACATCATGGATTTCACAGAGAAAAAATGGCAATGGAGTTCTTCAATCAATCTATGAGCATTTCTAAACCTTCTCTTTTTATATTTTTATGAATACCACACTCATCTATTAGTATCCTTTATAACAATTACTTGAACAATTTGTTCAATTTATCTCAAAATGGTTTTCATGCAAACTTCTTCCATTTGCATCAATTTTAAACTTGTTGTTTTGAAACTTGTTCTATTTGCATCAATAAATTTTGGTCTCTCTATCTATTCCTTTTGCTTTGGAAGAGACAACCATTTGATTCTTGATTTCATCTTTCCTTTTATTACAAACTTTTTGCTAATGTCAAATGAGGGGAGAGAAATGCAAGAAAAATATGTTGCATCTAATTTGTTTATATATTCATACATATTTTTCATCAAGGATTTGCCATCATCAAAAAGGGGGAGAATGTTATATATATGATTAGTTTTGATGATGTCAAATATAGATGCATCATATTAAGAGCAAAAAGTTTGTATCATGCATTATTCTTTACTTTGACTAACTACCATGTTTAATGTAAACCTTCTTGTAGATTAGTCAAGCAATATAATAAGATTATGGAAGATGCCTTAGAAGAACAAATGAGATTGAGTCTATTGAAGAAGAGGAAGAAGAATCAAGTTGAAGTGTGGAGTATGGTCAATATAAGGTGTTGAAGAATGAAGATATCAAATAAGGAGAAGTCATGAAAAGAAAGAAGTTCTCTTTGAGCTAAATTGTGAAGAATATTCATGAAAAGGAAGAGAAGAGATTGAAGAAACATGAAATTGTAAAGATTTAATGGGAATATTAAGTTTCAAGCTCTTATATATGGTATTGGAGGCATTTATGATCAAATGGTGGTTGGAACGGTTCAAATTGAAGCTAAAATAATTAGATGGGAAGGTCACCCTCGAGGTTAGGGTGAAACCTCGAGGAAAGTGAGAAATTAGAGCCAAACCTTGAGGAAAGTGGTCACCCTCGAGGTTATGGGTGTTTCCGGATGTTTTGTTTTCGTTTAGCAAAATATGGGTTTGATATTTTGGCTATATCTCTTCAACCAGATATCTGATTGAGATGATTCTTATTTTATATGAAACTAGACTTAAAATGAGACACATGGACATTAAGATCATGATTTAAAAAGTTCAAATAAGAGAGATATGCTTCTCCAAAGTTGGTGCTCAATTTGCTTCATATAATTCAGACAAGATTTGATGTTTTTGTCATATCTCTCTAACCACGACTCCAATTGAGACAATTCTTTTTGGGTTTGAATCTAGACTCAAATATATTTCCAATGAATCTAATATCATCCAAAATGAAGAAGATATGAGGGATCTATGGAATTTTGAAAATGACGTTGTGACATAACATATGTTCCATATTAGTTAATGTTTATTAGATCATATCTTCCTGGATATAATGAATTTGAATATGATTCTTTTTGCATTGGAAAGAGGACTCAAATAGATTTCTAGAGATATATAATTTGCTATATTTGGAGTTAGAATGGTAAGATGAATCAAAATATAAAAACTGACATATTTGATGAAATTCTCATTGGGAAGCAAGGTTTCGGTGGAACCTAGCCGTTGATGCAAGGTTTGCTCAAAACCTTACAAGTTGGCAAGGAGGAGACCTTCCTTCAAGGGAGAGTTCCAGCCTCGAGGACTCAGGCCCCTATAAGGCTAGATAGCAACTTTATAGGCAATGCAAGGCTACTTGCACAACCTTGTTGAACAAATGATTGGAGTTGCAATCTGAACTTAGTGGAGTCGTGGCCTGGGGTGTATAACCTTACAGGTAATGCAAGGATACTTGCACCACCTTGCTAAACAAATTTTTGAAGTCGTGACTTGATCCTTTTGTAGTCGTGACTTGGAGCTCATTTCTTTATATGCGATATCGGGTTGAAGTCACGACCTAAACTCCATGTAGTTGCGACCTGATGTTCAAAACCTTACTATTAATGCAAGGCTGGAGTGGAACCTGGCTTTGTAATTCAAAAGGGTGCAAGGTTACACAACCTCGAAGATGGAGTCTAGCCTCGAGGGTGGTCAACCTTGTTGAACAAGTGCTCTCGGGTTGATGTAGTTGCGACCTTAGTTTCAGTCTTGCTACAAGAGGGCTCTCTGGTTAATGAAGTCGCGACCTGGTTTTTACAAACTTGTAGTTGGTGCAAGACAACCTTGGAACCTGACTGTGCATTTCATAACCTGGTAAGGTTGTGTAACCTCGAGAGAGGACCCTGACTTCGAGGAAACGAAGGTGTCTGGAAACCTTGCAAGGCTACTAAGAAACATGGCTGTATATTTTCAGAACCTTGCAAGGGTGAGCAACCTCGAGGGTACTCTTGGTCCTCGAGGGTGGTAAGTATTTTACTCTTATGCTCTAAATCATGTCTAATTAAAAGCTCAAATCCTTAAGGGTTGATATTAACCTCAAGGGTGTAAGCTTATTAAGAACTATGATTTTTAAAGGTAACCTTGAGGAAAGGCTTGGGCCCTCAATGGTACATTTTAGATATCCTAACATTCTCAAGGGTAATTCACATCCTTAAGGTAATCATAACTTGTGAAATTCTCGAGGAAACATTCTTCAAATCTTTATGTATTAAATCTGTGATAAAATTCTTGAGCTTATTGATTTCTAATGGATTACCTCAAAGGTGACAATCAAACCTCAAGGAAACGTTGGTTATAAAAAATAGAGCATCGTAGCGTAATTCTTTCAATCATTCTAGAATTCATTTCATTGATACCTATTGATTCTAATCACTTCTACAAGTTATTATATGTGTTTAAGAACATATTAGAAGCTTCAAAGATGAGATCAAACACAAGATTGAAAAAAGAATAATTTTGGCAAATCTCCAACGCCTATATTTCAATGGGAATAAATATTTCTCAAAGAGCCTAACGGATAGTTCACCTTCTCCAACAACTATCAAATTCACATCAACTATAAAAGGAGAAACATTCAAATGAGTAGGTGATGATAGATGAGAGCTTACACAAGAAAAGTATCCACATGCCAACCCTCTGATTCTAATATCTCATACTCTCTATTCCTCAACGATTATATAATATAACCATAGAGAGAGTCTTACGTTTTGAGCCTTAGTGATTATTCATCTACTCTTCTGAGAGAATATTTCTTGTAAATCCTTATCATTGAGTTGTATCCTTACGGGTTGTAAGGGGGAGTGACTCAGAGAGAATTACAAAGGCTTCGCAAGTGCTGAGAGTAAACTTGTATGGTTGTAAAGGTTCTTAAGTACCAGTGAAACTTGAGAGAGTGTAGCGGCTTCTCTTGTGCCCGTTTCAAACAAGAAGATAATGGATTGAAAATCTCAAGTGGAGCTTGAGGACTGGATGTATGTCATCATGGATTGGACCGAACCAGGATAAATCTTTGTTCGCATATTCTCTTCCCTTATCTTTTATATTTTCAGGATATCTCATTTGATTAATTGCCAATTGGGTGATTGTAAGAAAATTAAAAATCTCTAACTTAAATAATCAAAGAGAGGAGTTAGAAAGATATCACTAAAAGAGGACATAAGCAATTTATACTGGTTTGGTCCAAACCCTTTTGACCTACGTCTTGTCCTCAAGTTCATCTCTAAGTGTTTCACTATAACTCCTAGATTTGCCGGGCTCTTGGTGTAATATCCTAATATTTATATTAGGATTTAATTATAACTAAGGAATAATTTTTATGACAAAATAATTTAATTAAAATATAATTCACGAAGGTAAAAGGGATAAGAGAAATAAAAATATAGAATGGTCATAAAAGAAAAGAAAAGGGGCAAAGATTAATATAAAAATAAATAAAATTAAAAAGAAGAAATGATGAAAATAATGTATATATAATTATATATATAATATATATAGTGCATGGGTGTCTGTGACGTGATGGAAGAGAAGAAGTAATAGATTAAAAAAAATGTGTGTGCTTGTGTGTGTACTTGGTGCCTAGAGAAAGATATAAAAAAAAAGTGTGATGTGTGTGCATACAGTGTGAGAGAGAAAAAGAGAGAATTAAAAAAAAACTAAAAGGGGCACCTGGCCCTTTTAGTTTGTCACGTGAGGGAGGGGTAATTTATATGGAACCGAATCCCCTCCCTGTCCCTTCCCCACCTTGCCCTCAAACACAGTCATTTTGGCTGAAAAATGAGGAGAATTCCTCCTTTTTAAAAAAAATATTTAACACTTAAAATAATTTTTCAGTGTCACTCGTATCATAAATATTTTTTCAGTGTCACACAGCATCATAAAATAATTTTTGTGTATCTAAAACTGTAAAATACTTTGCGTATTAGTGAAAATAGTATTTCATGATATAGCTTATCAGATACTAGGTGCTATTGAAAAAATTATTTTTACGCAATTTTTTAGATATTGGGCAATTAGAAAAGTATTTTACAGTTTTGGATACACAAACATTATTTTATGATACTGAGTGACACTGAAAAAATATTTATGATACTGAGTGACACTGAAAATATTTTTTTAGTAGCACCTAGTATATGATAAGCTATATCATGAATTTTTTTTCACTAATACGCAAAGTATTTTATAGTTTTGGATACACAAAAATTATTTTATGATACTGGGTGACACTGAAAAATTATTTTAAGAGTTAAATGTTTTTTTTTAAAAAAAAGGAGGAATGCTCCTCATTTTTCAGCCAAAACGACTGTGTTTGAGGGCAGGGAGGGGACAGGTAAGGGAAGGGACATGGAGGGGATCCGGTTCCAATTTATATACCCCACACATCACTTCAATGTAGCAAGCTAGAGTGAAATGAATGCATCTAGTGCAGAAGCCGAGAAGAAACAAAAGGGCAGTGAATAGTTTGTGAGGTTAGGGTTCCAATCTTTGTAGATAATTTTGATGCTCAAATTCACTTCTAATCAAAAAATTTCCTTCATAAAAAATGTTCTAAATATTTTTCTCTTTCAATTGATAGTAATTTTATGTAGATTGAGTAATATTTTTGAGGTTAGGGTTTTAGACCAGTTTTGAGTTTTGTGAATAGATATCCATAGGAATGTAGAGGAAGGTTAATGACTAATTTTAATCGAATTAATTTTGTGAGATTTTATAATTATATTTTTATAAAATCAGTACATAAATAATCCCATAAATGATATTTTTATCAACTAAATTTGGGTAAATGATTTATTTAGCTTGATGGAGATATTGTTGAAATTCTAAATGGTTTAAATCGTTTAATTAAGTAAGGATTTATAATTTAGTGATTTTTACATGTGGAATCTTAATTATAAGTTGGGGATTTTGTTCAATGGATAATTATTAATGTTCCAAATGAGTCATTTTGGTTAAGAAAAATATGTGAACTCATGTTAAAACAAATAATTGGATATTGCATGAAATTGAAATTTTTAGGTAATTTATTCTAAATTCTAAACCAATGGAACTAGGTTAATTAAGTTAATTTTATTTAAATAATAACTCAAAGAGTTAGTAATATATATGAATTGTTTGTCTTATATTGATTTATAACTTGTGGTTGAGCTTGAAGCTTGGATTATTATGGTGAATTTTGCTTTGGCAAGAGGTAACAACTTTCCTCTTGTTGTGTATACTTGTGATATGCTTGTGAGTGGTTTTAAATATATATAATATAAATTTGCAATTGATTTGTGATATGTGCTATGAATTTATTTTATTATTGAAATTGTTTTGTGGGACTTATTTTATTGAGCATTAGATTGTAATATAATATTTATATGAATTTAACATTGATTTATAATATTGGAATATCTCTCGGTAGTTTGGGAATTAATAATAAAATGTGATGATTTATGATGATTATATCTGTTGAGTATAATTATATATCTGGAGTATTGTTATGAGACTGGATGGCAGATGTAGAGTTCATGGGAGGTTATTTTTAAGGAAATAAGGAGGTGAAATATTGTACAAAAAGAGGAAATAAGGAGGTGAAATATTGTACAAAAAGAGGAAATAAGGTGGTGGGCTTCCAAGTGTATGTTGGTTAGCCCTTTGGCCCAATTGTGTTATTGTAGGGCCTTGACACCCCACTAATGAATTAGGGGGGAACCCATAGTCCGGTTTTGTACTCTATGGATTTTAGCTGGTCCATATCACTTGATTAGTGAGCTTATTGAGTTGAACTACCAGTTACATGGGTGAGTACTAGCCCATGGGTTCAATAAGAGGAAATAAGGTGGGAGGAAATAAGGAATGTCAGAGAGAAAATTGTTATGTATTGATATTTATGCACCCATGTGATAAATGTGAAAATGAAATTATGATATTGTCAATTAATATATTTGTAATCTTGTGATATTTTGATAATGCTACGTATTTATAGTTATTCCCACTTGACACTTTACGGACGCTTACTTGTATGCCTGATGAGATGGACTGTTAGTTACTAAGGCTTTTATCTCACCCCGTCGTTTTAACAATTTTCCAGGTGCTAGTTCACTTGAGGGTCCATTAGGGAAGACTCCATAAGCCTAAACTACTTCTGCTAAGAGTAGTGCTTCCATGTTTGATTATTGTATATTGCCACATTAGGGCTTATCTCGCATACTT
>JBAGKO010000017.1:10845400-10856383 GCA_037177275.1 Acacia concinna
TCATCCCGCTACCACGTTCAGCGTTCGATTCCATGAGAGATGAGTAGGGTTGATGAAGGATTATGGTGGGACTTGAGGGAAAACTAAGCTTAAAAATGCAAAACTGGGGGGAGGTAGCTTTGGAGGAATCCCTCCTTTGTAATATTCATAATACATGACCCAACCCTAATATATCGTACCAAACGATACAAATAGCCCAATCACTTGTTATTAGAGGTTAAAAATCCCTCTACACCAATAGTCTTTAAGCCATGTGGTATAAGTAGTATCCTACGTGGGCACCTCCTTTAAGTCTGATACCAACCACCTATAATTAAAAAATAAAAAATAAAAATCCATTCCACACATCGTATGTTTGAACTTAACACACCTTCAAATAAAAAATGAAGTTTGGGTTGATGCTTTCTTCTCTGTCGCTAGGCTTTGGGTTTTGCATATATATATACGTGTGTGTGTGTATTCCATGTCTCTACCAATTTATTTTCATTACGTACAAATATAAGATGGGGATTTTTAAGAAAAAGAAAAAAGAAAAGTAAAAGGAAAAAGGACGATTAATGCACATCAAGGTAATCCATGTAAAATAAAGGGGAAATCCTTTAAAAAGATGGGGAAATCCTTAAAAAAGATAGGGGAAATCCTTAAAAAAGATAAAGGAAATAGGAAACTTTTAATTTGGAGTAGCGAAATCGGGAAATCTAAAGTAAGTTTTTTTATACTTTTTTTTTTATAATTACAAAAATATCACTAGATTTTTAACAATACGAGTATATTAATTCATAACAAAAGTATCTCAATTAACAACAATAGAAGCATTTTACACTGTAAATTGTTTTTGTTGTTGTTGTTAATTGAAATATTTTTGTTATAAATTATAATATTCGTGTTGTTAAAAATCCAGTGGTATTTTCGTAATTACAAAAAAAGTATAAAAAGACCGATTTGGGATTTTCTAATTCCGCTGCTCTGAATTGGAATTTCCTTATTTCCTTTGCCTTTTTTTGGATTTTCTCAAAAAGGATAAGGAGAATATGAAAATCCCAATTTAGAGCAACAAGATTCGGAAATATCAAATAAATCTTTTGTGTAGTTTTTTTGTGTGTAATTATGAAAATGCCACTAGATTTTTAACAATATGAGTATCGTAATTCACAACAAGAGTATATAAATTAGCAACAATAGAAACATTTAGGTACTACGTGTTTACACTGTGAATTGTTTGTGTTGTTGTTCTTAATTGAGATACTCGTTGTGAATTATGATACTGGTGTTGTTAAAAATTTAATGGCATTTTCGTAATTACACAAAAAGTACAAAAAGACTAATTTAAAATTTCCAAATCTTATTACTCTTCATTGATATTTACATATTTCCCTTGTCTTTTTTTTAAGATTTTCTCTAAAATAAACAAGCCTTTGGAAATAATTATAAGATATATAAAGTAAATTAAAGCGCACAAAAAGAATGAAGAAATTACATAGCAAGACAAACTCTGTATCATGGCAACTTATCAGCTTGTCACGTTCAATACTTAATGAGTTTGATCATCTACTTGCAATAAATTTGAAGGCTACTTGCGGGCAAGCTGAATGAAATGTACTCTTGAAAGAGTGATTTATTGGTGAGTTTATTGTGGAACCTACCAAGGTTGACTCAAGTGATTAAAATAGGAGGGTCTCTTGAAAATTTTAAAGAAACTAAAGTAGACCAAGGGGGCCAAACTAAGATATGTTGACTGTTTATTTATCTAGCCTTAGTCGCACACGCATTTACTTTCCATATGTTTTTTCGCTCCCAAAGGCACATTATTTACTTAGATTTGGCCTTCGTGTCGTGTGCTGTCTAACATTAATAGTAAATCAGTAAGGTAGGTCGGGATCCAATTAAGATACGTTGGCCACGTCCCGCATCTCCATTCCTTGTATATAGGGGCAAACTTATAGTCATTTGATCTTCTACACTAATATAAGTAAGTTCTGTATTAAATTTTAGATTTTTGGCAATTAAAGAATATACGCTTTAGTAATTTACTATCAACGTTGCACTTGCACAGGGGAACTTGTATGATAGTTAAAGGAAAACTGCAAGTAACTTTACATTTTTGTCCTGAATCATTGCTTGGGCTTCCGACTCTTCCCGCGGATCCAGTTGATGAGACCGCGCAGGTTAGCAAGGTGTACTCTGTTACGGACATCCTGAGAACGGAGGGGTGCGTAGTGCTCCCCATCCTACAAACCTTCTTTTATTCCACATTTTGTTAGTCCTGGAATTCCCAAAATACCCCTCTAATCTGCCTTCTATTCAAATCCCAACTTCCGTTTCGGATCAGTCTTTTGTCTCTCTCTGAATCCATTTCCAGCCCACACACCCTCCCTGCGGGAGACCCTCCTCCTCTCCTTCCTATGGAGCTTCATAAGCGCCAAGATCAGAGCCTCCCCGAGAGGAAAGGCCAGAAGCGGAAGCTGGAGGAAGATTTCGAAGACGAGAGAGAGATCTCGGCGCCTCCCACCGGCGACGCGCGAGACGCCCTTCTCGCTGAGGTCACAGCGCAGGTTGAAATTCTCGAATCTAATTTTTCATGGCGTGAAGCCGATCGAGCCGCGGCTAAGCGTGCCGCTCACGTCCTCTCCGAGCTTGCTAAGAACGGTGAGTAGGTCCCCCTCGGAGCTTGCTCTCCGATCTCATCTCATCCTGCCTTGCATTTTATGTTTTTATTTCAGTTTCATGAATTGCGATGCTTTCCATTTCCTCTGTATCTTTTGCATGCGTCTTTTCCTGTCTAACGGTTTGATATTGATGGTTGGTGTTTGAAGAGGAAGTAGTAAACATTATTGTTGAAGGAGGCGCTGTTCCGTCTTTGGTTAAGCATCTTCAAGCGCCGCCTTCGATTGAAGGCGATCGTGGTCCAAAACCATTCGAGCACGAGGTCGAGAAAGGGAGTGCTTTCGCTTTAGGACTTCTTGCCGTTAAGGTAACGCTTTCAACAAGGGTCCAGGAATTTACGGGGAAAAAAGCACGTTATGTCTGACGCTTTTACTCATCTCACCTATAATTCTGCAAGTTTGCAAGTATATCGCGATGGTACTGCAAACTGATGTTAGGCTGTTACTTCTATGATGACGTTCATCATATTTCATGCATTTAGCATCTGGAGAGCTAACTATGCTACTTATTTTATTTTTTTATCCTTAAAAAAATTTAGACTCCCAAAAAATACTCTAAGTAAACGCTTAATTACGTGGAATGTTGCGAGTGGTCTTTATTACCTGCACACTTCCTGCAAGACATTTTGCGAAGCGTACGTTGTGCTGAGAAATACACTTAACAACTACCCTATTTATAATAAAGCCTTTTGGAGAATCTTAAAAAAATCTTAAAAAAAGCTAATCACATTACTTAATAATATCATATATTATGTTTTATTACATTATATAATAGTTCATAAGGCAAACAATATAATTTGAAGAAAAATGTCAAATTTTAATGTTTTAAAGTAATGTAATTATCTTTTTTAAGATTTTCTTAGGATTCTCTAAAAAGGTTTTATAAATAGGAACGGAGGGAGTATGTATTATCAGTAACTGATATCAGTTACGGTTTTGTTTGATTTTTATTCTGCGATTTCTTCCTACCTTTTGAGAGAAGTGGATAAACATAGGCCTAGTTGTAGGATGTTGATAGTATTTTATAGCATGGATCCTATCTTGTCATTGCATGCCAATATGTGTTGAGTACAATCTTGTCATTTTAATACTATGTTACCATGTACAACGCATGTGCATAAGTGCTAAAATTGTCTTTTTATTTGAAATTTCTTCAAACAGCCAGAACATCAACAGCTAATTGTTGACAATGGTGCCTTAAAACATCTTGTTGAGCTGTTAAAGAGACATAAGTATTTCTCCACTTCCCGTGCTGTGAATAGTGTCATTCGCAGGGCTGCAGATGCAATCACTAATCTTGCTCATGAGAACAGCAGCATTAAAACTCTTGTCAGGTTTGTTTTTTCACGAATGTTACATTGAATTGATGATTTGGAATGATTTTGTTGTTATATATATCTTGATCCATATGTAGGATGGAAGGTGGGATTCCACCACTCGTTGAATTGCTTGAATTTACTGACACAAAGGTGCAAAGAGCAGCTGCTGGGGCACTGCGAACTCTGGCATTTAAAAATGATGAAAATAAAAATCAGGTAACTGGCCTGTCATTAAGGTCGTGTATTTGAAATTAATGTAAAATACAATTAGATGTGACAACGTCATGACTTGGCAGATTGTTGAATACAATGCTCTTCCAACTCTAATTTTAATGCTCCGTTCTGAAGATTCTGCTATTCACTATGAAGCGGTATGGCTTTTGCAATTTGTTTTTATTATAGTTTAGATTAGGTTTTGATTTTGATTAGGATAGTTTTCATTCAGTTGTTGCACATCTCATACTTTCTGCATGTAATGTTTCTGTATTCTATAACAGGTTGGTGTAATAGGAAATCTAGTACACTCTTCACCTAATATAAAGAAAGAAGTTCTTCATGCTGGGGCTTTACAACCTGTTATTGGATTACTTAGGTATGCATTCAGTTTAGGATTTGAGCAATTTGCAAGATTGTTTCCTCCTAGCCCCCAATCCAAAATCTTCTATATTAAGATTGTGAAACATTAATGATCCTTTTGTACAGATATGTTATATAATTGTAATACTGTCTTAGAAATCCCTTATTCCCAATTTGCATAGGCTAAGTTGACTAATTAGGGGAAGATTAACATTAACTATTAGTGGCACTGGCTATCTTAGGAATAGCATTAGCTAAACATGGTGGTAGCTGTTTCCCTTAATTAGTTAACTTTGTGATATAAATAGTGGATCAGGCAAACACGCCCTTAATGTACCCTTAACTTAACTAGCCTATGTCTGCCCCTACCACTTGCCCATTAATAAGAGGCACTACCTATTGTACAAGTTGTTGTTGCCAATAATGAGAAGTATTATTCAGAAACCATTGTGTCTTTCCCTTTTCTGTTCTTCTTCCTCTTCTCCCTAATTCCCCCCTCTTCCCTAAATAATTCTGCCTAAAATTACAAGGTAGTATCAAGGTAACAGTGTCAATGCAATATTTTGCTCCAAAGTGTATTCTTTTATAATTTTTTTTGATACATTCTTTTATAATTTTTTAATATTAGTTTTTTATGTCACAGCTCCTCCTGCTCTGAGAGCCAAAGGGAAGCTGCCTTGTTACTTGGACAGTTTGCAGCGACTGATTCAGATTGTAAGGCAAGCAAACAATTTACTGTGCTTACCCAATCTTTCTGGTTTGTATTGAAAGAGAATTTGGGATAGATGACAAAAGATCCGTTACCTTTATGACTTTCTTTTCTTTTTTCTTGGATGACAGTGGTAGGAAATTAAAATAAATGACCGGTAGGATTTGTTTTATGGTTTCAATTTTTAATTATGGGACTATGTCGTACTAGTTATGTTAAATAGAGATAGAGATACTTTGGTCCTAGAATATTGATTAGGGTCAAGATAAAATCAAAACTCCTGTGATAGTGCTTGACAATGATAAAATACTTATTCTTCCCGTTTCCATTCATATAATCTGTTTTACTTGGTTTTTGCAGGTTCACATTGTTCAGAGAGGTGCTGTCCGACCTCTGATAGAGATGCTCCAGTCCCCTGATCTACAGCTCAGAGAAATGTCTGCCTTTGCTTTGGGGAGACTTGCACAGGTTATCTTTTCCCCCTTCTCTTTCCAGCCTGCACTTTTGTGTAAGTTGATTAGGTTAAGTTTCCTAATACAGAACAATATGTTGCTGTTGAAATACCTCTCAAATTGCATGTTTCATACTCTAGTCTTTCCATCTATAATTATTATATATAGTTATTACTTATAATAATTAAAGTGCATAATTTGTTTTAGTAATCTAATTATAGATTTTTCAGTTCAGTGCTGTGTACTTTTTTCCATTTGTATGTTGGCTCAAGTTATTTTGAGTGACTTCCTTTGGATTGAAAAATAATTATTTTGACCCAGGACACCCATAACCAAGCTGGTATAGCACATAATGGTGGCTTAGCGCCATTACTCAATCTCCTTGACTCGAAGAATGGCTCTTTGCAGCATAATGCTGCTTTTGCTCTTTATGGCCTCGCAGATAATGAGGTATGGTATGAGTAAATTATATATATATATAAATTGAAATCTTTTTCAGTTGGTTGTAATCAAAGAACAATGTTAATTAATTGTGCTTTGTTGTTTCCGTTGTCCTATAGGATAACGTGTCTGATTTCATTAAGGTAGGTGGTGTTCAGAGACTTCAGGATGGAGAGTTTATTGTTCAAGTAAGTGTGCTTGTTTGATTCTAGACATTAGTTTTGATTCTGGCTTAATTTCTTCTGCCCTTTTATGCTTTTTGTGAATGGGAATACATTTCTATTCTATTTGTTATTGTAAAAATTGGGAAACAGTGTCCTACTTCGGACATATTTTGATTGTTGTCTATTGCAGGCAACAAAAGATTGTGTTGCAAAGACATTGAAAAGATTAGAGGAGAAGATTCATGGCCGTGTAAGCAATGTCACATAATATGCACATCTTTATGGAGTAATTATGATTAATTCTTTGAGTTTGCTACCACCGGACCATTTCCTTAAGTTTGCAACTTTTTCCCTTCATGTAGGTGCTGAACCATTTATTATATCTTATGCGAGTTTCAGACAAGCCAGTCCAAAGACGAGTTGCTTTGGCTCTTGCTCATCTTTGTTCTGCAGATGATCAGAGAACCATATTCATTGATAACAATGGTAGGCATCTTACACATTATATACACATGCATGTTGGTTATTCTGCATGAAATAAATTTTATGGTCATTCTGTTTAATTGCACTGACTTTCTGTTCTTTTAGGTTTGGAATTTCTTATTGGGCTCCTCGGCTCTAATAGTCCTAAGCATCAACTTGATGGTGCTGTTGCTTTATGCAAGTTGGCCAACAAAGCCACGACTCTATCACCAATAGATGCAGCTCCTCCTTCCCCAACGCCCCAGGTTGGATTAGATATGATCTAAACAGGCTACTTGTACCTAGATGATGTTTGTTCACAAAGCTCAAACCTTTCCTTTTCAATGAGGGTTTAGATAATTTCATATCCTCCATTAGATTTTCTCCGTTGTATGTTGACATACCTTCATGCAACCAAGAGACTTAAATTTGAAAGCTGTGGGCTGAGAGGCTGTTTGCTTGCTTATTCATGGGTTCTTGTATCTAGTTACCAGTTATTATAAAATTAATTTTGTTTTCAATCTCGAGGCTTATATGGTATTAATTGGCCAAGGACAGCCTTTTATCCTTCTTGCAAGTATTTGTAGGCGGCATGATGTTATGATGCCTTCTAGACTTAAAGTTAGCGTTGATATCTCATTGAAGATAAGTAATGAACAAGCACATGTACCATTTGGGCGATTAGTAAATACTAATTCTAGATCAATTGATGATCAATTTTTATTTCCTTTATATTATATGCCTGCTATTTGCATGATAACTATTTCATAGCTTCCACCTGCGCTATCTTACCGATCTAGAACATTTTAAAAGTGAGATGTCTCGTTAAGTTGGATCTTTTGTGACGATATCCCCCCCTTTTTTTTTCTTGCAGGTATATTTGGGAGAACAGTATGTGAACAATGCTACATTGTCTGACGTAACATTTTTGGTTGAAGGTTGGTCCTATTCAGATTCATTGTTTCTTGGTTATGTTGTTGAGTAGTATTAATTTTTTCAAAGTTTGTTGGCTGTAGCCTTCGTGTGCATGTGTAGTAGTTAGCCAAGTAATCTTTATTCATCATTGCAGGGAAACGATTTTTTGCTCACAGAATATGCCTACTTGCATCTTCAGATGCATTTCGTGCCATGTTTGATGGTGGTTATAGGGTGAGTATCTTAACACCCCCACCCCACAAACCAGAAGGAAAAAGTAATACCATAACTACTCTTTTTCTTAATGAAACGGAGCTAGCCAGAAATTGTTGTTTACTCTAGTTTACTAGCTACTTGAAGAATTACACATGAGTTTAGTGTTTGTTCTATTTTAACATCTCATGCATCTAGTTATTTAAGTTTTGACTGGAAAATTGATTGGTGAATTTGGATTTAATCGATAAAAACCGAAGCTTTTTTAAATATTGATGTAAAAAATTATGCCAAAGATGTATGCCCGTCAATACACACCTTAAGCCTGAATTGAATGTGATGTATGGCAGGAGAAGGATGCAAGAGACATAGAGATTCCAAATATTAGATGGGAAGTTTTTGAGTTGATGATGAGGTTTGATAAATTCTGCACTTATGTTTGATTAATTTTATTCAGTGAAATCTTTTAATGATTTCAAACCACTGTCATGTTTTAACTTGCATAATTTTTGTTCAGATTCATATATACTGGATCTGTTGATGTTACTCTTGATATTGCCCAAGATCTCCTCAGTGCAGCTGATCAATATCTCTTGGAAGGGCTTAAGAGACTTTGTGAGTACACGATAGCACAGGTGAGCTGTGAAAACCTGTTGATATACTTGTACGAAATTCCATTGTGCTGTAGTGTTAGATCTACAGATGTATTTCTTATGTTTAATCTTTGTCTCAGGATATATCACTGGAGAATGTTTCTAGTATGTATGAACTCTCAGAGGCCTTCAATGCAATCTCATTGAGGCACACATGCATCCTATTTATCATGGAGCACTTTGATAAATTGAGTGTTAGGCCAGGGTATGAATAACCTCTTCAACCTTGTCTTTGCTTTTCTGATAGCATTATTACCTTGCCTGTGGAATGCTGCAATAGATTTTAATCACATGCTATTAAATTAACCATGTCTATTATTGAGTCAATTGTATGCCTCGGAAGTATTTATTTCAGCTTCTTAATTTCTGTATGCCAAATGGTTGCAGGCATCCCTGTCTTGTTCAGCGTATAATACCAGAGATTCGCAACTACTTTGCCAAAGCTCTCACAAAAGTTAACTCCCGTGACATCCGGCTGTAGTGGCATGGCCATTCGATTCTTGACATCTAACCTATTGTGATGTACAGAACATGGTGGATGTTCTTCCTGTTGAATCCGGGAAGGGAGTCTGCTTTAATGAGTATAGCAAGGCTGAAAGAAATATCTGACGAGTTATGCATGTTGCTCTCATGCAGCGTAAGTCCCTTCTGTCTGTAACCTGATTGTAGCAGTTATGACAAATATGACCTTCACGAACATTGATTTTTCTCTCCTGCAATATTGTGATGGTTGTATGATTTGGAGCTCTATAGGGGATTACGAATTGCTGAGTTTGTGCCGATTGGTTTGGTGTTTCTCCAGGCACGTATATGTATGTATATATGACTATTAAGTAGTTGTCAGAAAGAAAATTTATTTTGGCAGGTCATTTATGCCAAGCCCATTAGATCCTTGTTCCGTTTTGATTTTTTTTTTTTTTTTGTTTAGTGCTGCTGTGTCATTTACATACTAACGACCCAAATAATGTATTCAAGAAACAACATCACGTAAAGCCAGAGTGAGGTTGAGTGGGTTTGGATTAGCTTTTTAGAATGATTTTAAAGTGTACGAAGTAAATACATCAGTTAAGAAGAGTTTTGTCTTAGTTCGTTAAAAAAACATTTTTTTAAAAATGCTATTGGGGGTTAGTGGGTTGCCCATAACGCAATTGAGTCATGGGTGGCAGATGTTCTCAGATTTTGTGATAGCATTCATTGTTAATTTTGCGCTCATGGTTTCAATCTTGTTCAATTTCAAATTGTTTCAGTTTGGCTTTGCCCTTCTATTAAAAGTATGGCTATGTAAGTATATATTTTGGATTAAAAGTATATTTTTATTCTAGTACCCAGAGCAATTATGGACGCTTTAACAAAAATTTCGGAGCAATGCAATATAACTTTAAAAAAAATTGTACAATGTGGCCCTTTTAGTATGAACTGGGAAAATTGGAATTGATACTGTTGTGTGTGTGTGTGTTTTAAGTGCATTAAACTCTTTAAAAGCTTTCAAAAATACTTATCGAACAGTGGCAACATTTTGAAATTTCCCCCCGGGGGGGAGGTGTTGTAACAGGTTAACTTTAGAAAAATTGTGTTGAGTTTCGGATTAAGGAATTTATAAATCAACAAATTGGAGTGAAATCTTTTAAGACTTTTCCATTGTTAATTAAAATTGTTCAATTATTAAAATGCTCTAATTGTCAACAACAACCCCAAGATTGTTAATAGCAACCCTTCGAGGTTAGTTGTCAACCATAGCCCTTAGGTTGTTAATGGTCACCTTTGGGATTTTCAATGGTGGTCTTGTTATTAGTATCCTTAGAGGCTGTCGTTAACAACTATCATTAGGGGCGGCCATTAACAACTTAAAGGGTTGTCATTGACAACTAACTTTAGGGGTTGCTATTAACAACCTTAGGGGCTATCGTTGACAATTAAGACATTTGGATAATTGAACAATTCAAATTAACCATAGAAAAATATTAAGGGACTTCACTATAATTTGTTAATTTTACAGAACCTCTTTAACCCATATTTCTTTATTCAGGACTTCAACACAATTTTCTGGCTTTTTTAACTATATAGGATGAATAATAAAAATATTTAACTGAATAGGACAATAAAAAAATATTTAACGCAATAAGACACCACAAATCGCGCTTATATGGAACGGTTTGTGCAAATCGTTTCATATAAGCATGATTTGCGTTGGAAAATGGCACTCCGGATGGAAATATTAAGCAAATCGTTCTACAGTGGAACGATTTCTGAAATGGTTCCAAATCGTTCTACAGTGTAGAGCTGCAGTAACAACTGCAGCTCTGCAGCTTTTGAAGAGGAGCTGCAGTAACGACTGCAACTCCCCAAACCCCACCCAAGCATAGATGGCTCAGGCTTCTGCAGAGCAAGCTTGCTTCCCCTTTGTATTTCCCTTAAT
>JBAGKO010000017.1:10863064-10873493 GCA_037177275.1 Acacia concinna
TGGAAGTAGGGTTATCTATTATTTTGCAATTAGATTTCGTTTTAGTGTTTCAATCAAGGCAAAACTCAAGTTTTTCAATATAAAACTTGAGTTTGTCAAAAGCATTTAGTTTTAAAAATTTGAGTTTTTCGGCCACAAACTCAAGTTTTGTCCACCTTATTAGTTTAAAAAATAACTTGAGTATCTCTGGTAAAACTTGAGTTTTTCAAAAAACTTGAAAAAATAGGTGTTTGCTTAATCATTAGTCTATGAATATCAATAGCATTATTAGTTGCCATGTTATATCTATAAATAGGTGTTTGATTTTGTTTAACTCCTTTTTTCTTTTCTATTGAAATTCTCATATTTAATTTATACTAAACTACTTCATCTCTTTTATATTATATTGAGAACTTTACCCATGGTCTTATTAACGGCCATTGTTGAGAGGGAAAAAAGAAATTAAAGCAATGGATATTTAGAAGGGAAAAATTAAGGGAGAATTACATTGAGGTCCCAAGTAAGAAAATTTATTTTTTGATAAGTCCCAGCTAGCTCCTAAGGTTTGTCAATATAACTCCTCAGCTTGTCAATAACAACTCCTCAACTTGTCATAGGAACATTTCTGATATTAATTTACTTAATTAGGACCTCAATGTAATTCTCCTAAAAATTAATGCTTTAGACAGAGTTAAAAACACAGAGTTTGAAAAATTGACTTCTCAAGACATCCTCAAGACATAAAGATTTTGACACAATCACCCTCACTATGCTGGCTTCTCAGAATAAACGTGTATATATATGTCATAAACCAACTTGGGCATCATCCTAATTCATCCAAAAAATTGTCACAAACAAATTGTGAACACTCTGTTTTCTTACAACAATTCAGAAACAAGATAATGTATCAAATGCATAAATAAAAGTTGGAGGGCATAATGTTTAGCCTTGCATAGTATAACCAAAAGGCACTGCATTTGTCAAAAATTAACATAAATAACTAAATAACACTGTGTCTCAATTGCCTTCTTTCTAAGGTGAGAGTGCTTTATAACATTGCTAGATTCTAATTGAGATGCTTTACAGCTTGGTTGACCATGCCATGTGAGTCTCGGTGGTTTGTATGAGAGATCAGTAGGCTCAAATACATTGCTACCATATGTGGTGATCACAATCTTTCTACATCCTTCATTGTCTGTATTTTTTTTTTTTTGAGTATTTCAACAAATTTGTTGCTCATTTGGGATTGGAAATCTTATTTCAGTGTCAGACAAATGCTCCATTAACCTTGAATGTCTCCCCACATTGATAATTGATTCATTAGGCATCCTTGGCTGCTAGAATTAGAAGGATAAAATAATATTATTGGCAAATGAATAATAGAAAGATATCAAATATACAAACATCAAGGATAGTCTGGCCCGTGGACTTGTCAAAAAATTCACCATAACCACATTGTGACTTTCTCTTGTGAACATGCTTATTTCTTGAAGCAATCAACCCTTGTGATTCTTGAATTACTAGCACATGTGATTTTAGAGTTATTACAAGTTTTGATTCTTGTTCCACGAGAGGTTGTGACACACTTGTATTAGAATTTTGTTTGTTCCTTCCTCAAGTTCCCACTCTCTTTGTTGTCGTAGGTGGCGCCTAAACATTAGAAAACATGTCAATAATTATATACAGCAAACAACGTTATAGACTTATACGTTTTCTTTTACCTTCTTGCAAGTAGATTTATTGTGACTAGGTTGATTGCAAATTTTGCATTTTTTATGCTGCTTCAATCTAGGCAACTTTTGTGTTCCCGTAAAAGTCACTTACATCTCTATTGTGACCCCGACTATTGTTTCTCCTTTGGGATGCCTCTTCAGTCCTAACACGTTTCTTCTTAGAACTTCCAGATTGTTTGACAATTGGAAGGGGTTCCAATGGTTGGAGGGAATCATATGACCAGAAAGACCTCCCACAAAGGGGGTTCTAATGGTTCCAGACTCTGTTCGTTCGCTCCCTTCTATGGATCTATCGTGCAATATGTTCGATTTGGTCTCCCTCTCTCTCTTGCTATGGCTATCGCTACTCTCACTGCTGCGGCTCTTCTTAGTACAACTGCTGCTTCAATTTAAATTTAGGGCAAAATGTCTCGATTGATTTGGGGCAGATAAAGGCATATGTTTATTATTAAAAAAAAATCTTACTCAACATTCACATGGTTAATTAATCCACATCAGCATATGCGTGACAAGTTTCAAGGTCAAACTTCCAATTTTAACAGTCAACGTCACTATTCCGTTGCTTAGGATGTAAATTGCACTTATAAAATAACGTTAGGATTGAAATTGATAAAAAAAAACGTTAGAACTGAAATTGCACAATTAAAAAAAACACTAGGGGCATATATTGCACTTTAACTGTAAAACTTTAGCAGAATGTTGGTAGAATAAAAAAAAGGTTCAATTGGGTAGAAAATGTTTTAAATCTAAATTGATTATTTAAAGTAGATTTTTTTATTTAATCTGGTTAGTAAACCTGCCTTCAATTGGGTTGGTCGAATCTTAAACATACTCTTATATTCATATATTTTCCGAAATAAGGTCCAATAATCATGTCACAGGAGGATCCCATGCAATGTTGGTTAGTATGATTATCACTTATATAAACCATAGCGTCCCGAAGGACCCAGATTGCTGAAAAATAGCCACGCTCTTTAATTAGTATATATATATATAATAAATAATTAATTTGTAGATATATTATAAAACTTAATTTTCTGAGAAAAATATATTATAAAACTTAATTGATATGGGATGTTTGGGGTAAAAATTATAAAGTTGAGAGATAAAATGAATTAAGGCATATATTTAGAATTAAAATGATCTCATCGTTTAGCTCTTATTTAGAGAGAGGGGAAGTAGTTTTCATTGAATAATGCAACATTTGGACCTCAAATCCATACTTCACAAGAAGAGTTGCCAAAAACCTTATAGGCTGGAGGTATATAAGTGCCTTTCTTAGTGGAAAGATGTGGGTTCAATCATTATATGTAACTTTAAGCTCTTCGTGCACACCCCTTTAATCAAAAAGAAAAAAAGAAAAAAGAAAAGGAATGAAGCGCGTCTATTTAGATCTGCTCGCAATAAAGAGTTATGCGCATCCATTAGGAATAATTACCATCTCTTTAGAACTGTAAGTGTAATCTTTCTACCGGCCGCCCGTAGCCATTTTTACTATTGGGGGGAAACGCATTTCATAGAAGGCTATCCTCGCTTTAAATCTTTCCATATTCCCATTAACGTTGTATACTCTGCCCTGAACACTCATTTACGTCCGTCACTAAATTATACGACGTGCTATTGTTGTGTGATTCAATCTTTTTGAGCAAAGAACTGCTGTAATCAATTGAATTTGGCTCAATGTTGTGATGAACAGATGTGTTTTCAGATCCAAGTCATCTATGTTCTGTTTTCCCAGATTCATGAAACCCAGTTCTAATTCTCTACATTAGTAATTATCTACTAGTATTGATCAGTATATTTCTACGATCATTTTGCTTAGCTTAGTCAAATAATAACATCTAAAAAAAAGCTGCAATGGCGTGTATAGTTAAAAGATTCCATTTTTCAACACCAATCAAGCCCATTGTCGCTGTGGATGGAATCATAAGCAACCGTTCAAAATCATTCTCTTCAAATTTATGCTATAATAAAATTTGTGATCAGATGTAGTTGGACTGAGGCGTGGCTTCAAGCTCTAATTGTTTATCTCTGTTCTCCTCTGTTTTTCTATGTTAAAAACAGAGATTAGTATTTCAAGTGAGGACAAAGGGGAATTAGAGTATTCTGAATGCTTTGCTTCATGGCTAATCAATTAAGCGGAGACGATTTGTTTGATCGGTGATCAGACGTCGGAACGCCTTGTGATTGAGATGTCGATATGAAACTGTTGATCCAGAGGAGGATTAAAAGCTCAAGTTTTAGACGTTTTGTCCATAGTATACGTGTCGGTCACTCTCAACTAAAACCAAAACCAAAACCGGTGGAGCCATCAAAGCAGTAAGAAAGTCAGAGAATGGGCGCTCCAGCTGTGTTTTTTGACGATTTCGGTGCGGCCACGTTAGGCATGTTTCTATTGTTCCACTCTTTCCTGTTAATAATTCATGCAAAGTCTATACAAGTATCGAACTTTATTCAAAAAATGTTAACTTGGTTCATTTTCTGCTCCGTCAGCAGTAGGATAACAATCTCAGTTGAAACATGTAGATGGATTTGGTGATTGGATCCCTATTGACTCAATCCATCTAGGTATTGAAACAATGATCTAACGAATGTGACTTGTGAAATACGAGTGCTAACAATAATGATCAAATATAGGCAATACTCTGCTAAATTTGTGATTTTAGATACTCGAAATGTTAAGCGATTAAGATATTCAGCAGATATTCTCTTTCGTGGTGCTGTCTAATTTTATAACCGATACTGTTGATCACTGTAGTGTGTTTGGACCGAAAAAAAATTAAAAAGAAAAAGAGAAAAAATAAATACTAAATTTTAAAATTTCTATAAATAATAAAAAAAATTTATCACTTTTTAAAATATTTTTCTTTAATTTTTTTCCCTTAAATTTTTTCTCCCTTAAATTTTTTCTCCCTCTTAATATAAAGTAAGAGTTCATCGCCAAGCAAATTTCACCGTTTATAGGTAATCATGCATTCATGCTATTATAAATTTCCCGAGGAGATGTCTTTTCACCAAAACAAAATCACTCATTGTTGCCCCTCTTCAACTGCTTCATAGACTTTCGGCGCAGAAAATTGCTCCAGGTCTATAGTACATTGCACTTGAACTGAAATGACCGCTATCTCATTAAATGTATAGTAAAACATACATAACTCTCTACTTTTCCTTTTTTTTAAAAAAAATATGTTTACTTGTATTAAGAATATTATTCTTTAACATGGAGGTACAATGAGTAGGCATAATTAGAAGCGAGTATTAATCACATGGACAAAATAAAATAAAAAAACTTTAGTTAAGTTAAAAGTACTTTATATAATAAATCATACCTTCTTTCAAAAAAACAAGCACCATATAAGAGAGAATATTAAATTACGGAAAATTTCCTTTCGGACCACGGGGTTGACATTGTGTTAATTATTAAAGTAACACGCATTTTAAGACATTGTTTTCTTCAAAAAGAAAATTATATCGTAATGATTATTAATTTATTATGTGTATATACTATATACTACAGTATATATATGGGGGAACTTGAGCCATCACTTGCCCAGGGCTCACCCTCTTGTCTGTTCTGTAGAACCGCTCTTGCTGTTCCTCATACTCTGTATTTTCAATGGCTTCCACTGCGACATCAACTGCGACAAAAGAGATAGAAATTGAGTTCCCTGATCTTATCAGAGTTTACAAGGATGGCACTGTCGAACGCTTCTTTGGGTCCCCAATTGTGCCACCGTCTCCCCATGACTCCGACACCGGAGTCTCATCCAAAGACGTTGTCCTGTTCGACCACCCTTCCATCTCAGCTCGCCTCTACCTTCCTAAATCAGCCCAGTCCGAGGACCAAAAGCTTCCCATTTTGGTCTTCTTTCACGGCGGTGCATTTTGCCTCGAATCCGCCTTCTCCTCCCTCGACCAACGCTACCTCAACCTCATCGCCTCCAGGGCTAATGTCATCGCCGTCTCCGTCGAGTACAGACTAGCCCCAGAGAACTATCTTCCAGCAGCCTTCGAAGACTGCTGGGAATCTCTCAAATGGGTCTCTTCCCATTCAACCCCCACCAACGCCGGCGAACCATGGCTCATCAACCACGGAGATTTCAACAGAATTTACCTCGGCGGCGACAGCGCCGGAGGAACCATCGTGCACAACATCGCTATGCGAAGCGGGATAGAGGATTTACCTGGCTGTGTGAAGTTAGCGGGTGGCTTTCTTTCGTGCCCATACTTCTGGGGATCGAACCCCGTGGGATCGGAACCAAAGGAAGGACGCGAACAGAGCCTGCCGCTTTTACTGTGGAACTTTGTGTACCCATCGGCACCGGGCGGGGTCGATAACCCGACGATCAACCCCACGGCGGAGGGGGCCCCTAGCCTGGCCAACGTTGGATGCTCGAAGCTGCTTGTTTTTGTTTGTGGGAAAGATCAGCTGAGAGACAGAGGAGTTTTGTACTACGAAGCTGTGAAGAAGAGTGGTTGGAAAGGTGAAGTGGAATTGTTTGAAGTGGAAGGAGAGGATCATTGCTTCCACATCTTCACTCCTGAAACAGGCAATGCTAACAAAGTTTTCGATCGGTTTGCTTCTTTTCTTGTTTGACGCCATTAAAGCTTGTTTGTTGTGATATAGCTTTTACGTTTGTGGCCGGCCGTTTAATAATTAAGTTTCACTGCTGAGTTGTTGATGGATTTGGGTTAAAAACGAACAGACCAGTACTGTGAGTCGAAATAGCAATGGAGGTAACTAATTTGGCATTTGTACTGTGTAACTCTCTCTCTCTCTCTGGGTGTGTGTCATTGTTTTTGTCCTGTTCTAAAAAATTGGATATGTGGGATCATTTCCATACCTGTGTCTGTGTGGTTAATTTCTTCTAGTGATATATATTTCCTCTCAGCTCGGATCATGTTTCTACATTCCAAAGTGGGCATGAGAGAATCATCGTATTTACATCCTCCAGCATCAGAATTATGTGCAGGTCATTTATGTTAATTTTCTTCTTGCTAACATTGTTGCTTAACTGAATAGATCTAATGCTCTATTTGTTATAAAATATAAGTATATCATGAATAATTTTTTTAAAAAAAAAAACTATTCAAATTGTTAGATCGATCTTAAAATTTCACTTTTACTCCTATTAATGCGGCTTTATATGAGATGAAATAAATGGGGAAAATTTTAGGAAAAAACATTCAAAATAGAGAAAAGACAAATCAGAACAATGAAATCAAAAATCCTAAATCAGTCTATTTGTACCTTCTTTTTCTGTAATTATGAAAGTGCCATTGGATTTTTAACAACACGGGTATCTTAATTCATAATAAGAGTATCTCAATTAACAACACCAAAAGCATTTGGTGCTATGTATTTTCGCTGTGGATTATTTGTGCTGGTGTTTATGTGGGTTAATTGGACAATAATGTACATTGTGTGTGTGTGTTTTTTTTTTGTTGGGGTGGGGGGCGTTGAATGATTCAAATTGAATCATTGAAACTCGCCCTCCTGGAGTGCGAGTTCACCCATTCTAACTCTCTCCCCTCTCCATTTTAAAGAACTCGCACATTAGAATGATGAGTTTGCTTATAGTATTTTGGTAAATATTTATAAAAATGTAGTATTTTCGTATTTTTTTTACTGTTTATATTATTTTAATAAAAAAGCCGGCTATGGAGTTTGCTATAATTAAAAATAGTAAAAGTATAATTCACCCCCATTGTGTTTAGGGATAAACAATTTTAATCCTAACCTCTTTTTTTGTTTGCTCAATTTGAGTTTCAATGTTATTTATTTTGAGCAATCCACATTTTCACTAACAAATCTGTTAATTTGATTGTTAAGTGAAGTGTGTTGACTAATGATACGTCCACGTATTTGATGAGGTGGATTAAATAATATGATATGGCATGTCATTTGTCTAAAAATATGAAACCCAGTTTGTCTATTATTGAAAGTAGGTGCTTTGATTTAGTCATGACATATTATGTAATCTAATTTATCAGTCATATATTCTTATAAGTGATTAACACTTCACTCAACAGTAAATTAAATAATCAACTTAACAGATATATTAGTAAGGATATGAATGTTCCAAATAAACAACGTTGCAACTGAAATTAGCCAAAAAAATGTTAGGACTAAAATTGTCCATATCTAAAAACGTTGAGGGTAAATTGCGCTTTAACCCAATAAAAAAAGCAATGTCACTCCAACAAGGAAAAGGAAAATTTTACTAAAGTCAATGAACATCATATTGCCCCAAAAGATTCTCAAACCTCACTGAAATAGGAAATTTTTGTATGAACTCGGTTTGTCATGTTATTTGCAACTTAACCAATTAAAACACAACAACTCAACTAATATCAATCGTAGTTGGTTGATGATGAAATTAACATTATTTATTTCCCTTAAAAAACATAAATTCCTTAATTAAGATTTTACAAGTAATGAGAAAACAATTCTAATGGAATTTTTTAATCTTATTAAAATATCAGCTAATATTTATGAGGTGCCAAATTAGCTTATAAATTATTATATTTTAATTTGTTAGAATAGACTTAATTCATATAAGAATTTCTCTGAGCAAATTGCTGAAATTAAAATTCACAGTAAAATGATAAAAATGCCCTTATTTATTTAGTTTTTTTAAAAAATAAAAATAAAAAGCAAAAAAGCGAACAATTTCCGAATCTGGTCTTTTACTAAAATTTTAGCATTAAAAAAAAGTGTGATGGGATGATATTTATATGTGTTGGGCCTAAAAGCTTAGGTCCCACGGAAAAGAGCACAGTTTAGCCCCTTTCATTGGAAGCAAAAAGATTTGGCTCACAACAAAGTTCGGCTTCCCTGTAAACACAAGCAATAGATCCACAACACCCTTGTAGCTTATTAGTTTGGGTGCTTTCCCGTAAGTAAAAGATAGTTGGTTTACACCTGCTTGTACCTTTGTCAGTAAAAGTTAACATTATTCATCAACAAACTATTAATTAAACACCTCTCTCTCTCTCTCTCTCTGATATGGAATTTATGAATTGAGATATCAAGGTTTTTAGTTTGTTATATTAATTAATATTTGATACTAGGTTGGGGTTTGTGACTTCCTTTCCCAACATAAAAATCTCCTCTAATATTCGAATTCAAGGCTTCAAAGGATTTAACGGACCTATATGATTTAAGATTAGTGTGTATTTGGTTGGGAAAACTGTGCGCCTCTTGGATGAGTTCAAGATCTTTACTTTAATGACGTTTGTTAATTTGAACAAGATATATTTGTTTATGACTTTATGGGATACCAACGTTTCATAGTAGAATGTTGTATTGTTGTGGCCTTAGGAAAAGCAAAAGGGGCTCTCTTTTTGGGGTTTTTAAGTTTTAACCGATCACAACACTCCATGGGGCTATTATTATATACAGACGCCCAGTAATTAATTACAATATTCACACATCTCTCTATCTAATTATCATTGTGAATTGTGATGCCCAATTTTATATGCAATCAAATGGGAACCACATTTGTTTATGACCATAAAGTACACGCACGTGCTTACATGGCCCTACCATGAGTGAGAGATACGTCCCCCACTTTTTTTCCTTTCAACCATCTAATAGCTTAAGAAATGAGACAGTGCGGAATTAAATAACAGTCAATTATACATAAAGTACGAAAAAGATTATTTCCATAAATAAAATTTTATTACTTTTAAATAAATTATTTTAAATAAACACTACGCGTTACTGTTACCGTTGCAGGCGTTTTAACTAATTCGCATGTTTTACTTGTATTATTTGCTGGATTTCTTTATAAGAAATGAGAATATCAATCCTTTGTGGGCTTCGTTTTCAATATTACTATTGAAATGTCAATGATATGGATGGCGATCTAAAACGCGTGATTACTGTTTGGGCTTCAAGTCTTAAACTAAACCAGTAAAATCAAATATCCAACCCCAAATTTAGCCTCATTTTTCCTTTGTAAACTCACGATTTATGCGAATGTTTACAAAATTTTAGTTAGCCGATGCATCAGCGGCCGAGGCCCTTTTTTCTGTCCTTAAGTTTGGTTCACAAATTAAAAGCAGATAAAAAAAATTGACAGTCAAGGCTATCTGTACTTGTATTATAAACTTACCTATCTTTTTTTTCCCCACCTAAAAACACAGAGGCTACACTGTCCTACATGTACTGTACTCCTCTTTTGCTATTTATGAATAGAGTTGAAAAACGGGCCAACTCGCAGGCATTTCCCCAATCCTAATTCGCAATGTCGATTCGTGGGTTGACCTCATTTTATTTAAAAAAAAAAAGATTTAAAAAAAAAAAACTTTTTTCCAATTTTTTTTTCAATAAAATTAAAAATCCAAAACTTATATATATGTTAGTTATTAAGTTTGTTTTCTTAATACCAACCGTTCTATTTATAAATATTTAAAAAATAATTCATATTTTAAAAGATAAAGTTATTAAATTTATCAAGGTTTACAAACAAAAAATTAAATCTTCTTCACATAATCAATATATAATAATATAGTATTAAAGAAGAGGGAGATTGTGAGTTTTTTCTCTTTAAAATTATAAGATATCAAGTTGAAAGTGTAAAATTTATAGGGTTTATAGTATAAATATATTTTTTAAATATATATATACATGCGAGTCAACCTGCGGGCTAACCTGCACCAACCCGCGGGTTTGACGGTGCGGGCCTGTGCAGCCCGCACCTTCGCAGGTT
>JBAGKO010000017.1:10889413-10901190 GCA_037177275.1 Acacia concinna
CAAACATATACTACCATGTATAATAAGTAGAAAGCCAGTTACCTTTCACTATAGTTACCAAAACAAGTCCAAATAACTTTATCTCATGCTCAAACCTAAGTTTTATAGGCCATAGGTATCAAAATGTTGATCCAATCCTTGCATTCAACACACTAGATGTCATAATACTACTACCCAAGTTTCAGCCCGATCCAATGGTAAATAAATATGCATACATAAATCCTTCTCTTAGGGTTATGGTCTCAAAGTTCCAAAAAATATGTTTAGTCTGGGCTTAATAATTCACATGTCCGTTAATAAACAAACGATCTTGTTGCAAGCGTCGAGTTGGATGCCCAAACAAATTGATCAAATTTCACTCTAATATGATGGTGAACAAATATGCAGCCATCATTTTATTGATACTGTCTTGGGTTGGTGTGAAAATTGTTTAATCTACCTCAATTCTAATTTATTACTTGCATATAGGCTTCTAAATCTCTCTCTTATTATATGTGTGTATAATTATTTATTGTTCTTATAATAGAATTATCTTTAATATTTCTAAATCTTAAATATAACATCATCATCTTATAAATCTTTAAATGATCTCTTATAATATTTACATCTCATAGCCTAAACATGTCTTTATTAAATCCACTATACATAGTATATCTTTTCAAATATTTAAATAAACTTTACGTATCTTTATTTGTCCCATCTCAGCAATATTATTTTTTCCTTTTTCTAGAAAATCCTTACTTGGGATTATATTCTTTAAAAATATAACTCACCTAAAACAATTTTTTTTTGTTACAAATTATTATTAAATATTAAATACATAAAACTGGACTCTCTAGACACTCTAAACTCCATTAAATTTTTATATTAATTCTCTAAATTCCATTAAATTTTTATATTAATTATTCAATTCTTAAAGAATTGGGATGTTAGAAGTGGGCTAGCCTACTGGTTATAAGTTTTCCCACCTGAGGTTGATATAACCTTATGGTTTAGGCTGAAATGACCTTCATCAAAATGGGTTAGTCTTTATCCCACCAACATGTTTTTTTTAAAAAAAAAATTTTGCATATTGCTTTTTCAAATTTTTATAATATAATTGTATTTACACAACAACAATTGTTGTTACTGCAGCAGCGACAATAACAGCAACACCATTTTTCTTTTGAGATTGCACATTGGTTTTTCAAGTTTTTTAAATAATACAATTGTTTTATTCACAATAGCAGCAACACTTCTGAAACCAAGATTGAATGCTGAATCAGTCGGGGTATTGATCAAAGGCCAATGGTTCATATCAAAGTCAACTCTATGCAAAACTAGTGAGAATAAAAAAAATAAAACCTTGAATCACTAATAAAACAATTATATACTTATCCAACATTATTTATAATTCTTTCATATATCGACATCTAGTTTGGGCTGCCTGGACTAGTTGGTTCGCAGGCTTACTAGATCCGGAAGCTTAGATTACGGCCAGATACTAGGACTCGGTGGGTTTGTGGACCAAAGGTCCACCATCGAAAAAAAAAAGGTATTAATTGATTATCCAATAATACTGTAATTAATAATCATAAATCATAAATATTCTTCTTTTTTTAAAAAAAATTATCAAAATAGATAAATAATAACAAAATATTCCCACTTACAATCCTTCACTCATTTAACTATTAATCATTAACACAAAAAATGTCATTAAACATTGATTAATATTGATGTCTACCCCATAAATTATGGGGAAAATATCATGTAGGTTCCAAGTAAGAGAAATAATATCAGAAAAGTCCCCATTGACAATTGAAGAGCTACCATTAACAAGTGGAAAAACTACTATTGATAAGTTATGAGATGTATTAATATATTATTTCTCTTCCTTGTGACTTAAATGACATTCTCCCTAAAATATATATTAATTTTTTTTAAAAAAAATGCAACCGGATCAATTGAGCAAGCTTCTCGAGTACCTTGAGTTGCACAAAAACCCAGATTAGTGGCCTACCCATACTGAATCAGAGACCTAACTGACCTGGTTCAAGTTTGATAACCCTAAACAACACTTGAGGTTGGCATGAAACAGTGCTAGCAAAAGGAGAAAGAAGGAAAATAATGTTTTAGGCCCATTCTCCAGCAGGATGGCTTTCTAAAAACTGATTTATTGATTTTAACACTGTTACTCATTATATAAAAGTTTTAACTTTAAGGGACTAGTGGATTTAAGAGTGTAAATTTAAAGGACTCTACAAAAATGAAAGAGAATGTAAGGACCTAATTTAAAATCTAGTAAAACTATAAGGACCTCCATATTAATTTTTTTAAAAGTTTATAAATATTTTTGCTCTTAGCCCTTAGAAAAATTAGAGGCAAAACTGTAATACAAATTATTTTAAGCTATTAAATATTAGTGAAAAATATTTTAGAGAGAATCTTAATTAAAACCTTCTGAAATAATAAAATCTGAATTCAAGCCTACACTTTCAATCCATTTTTAATCTAGCCATGAGGCCTAATTAAAGATTTTAGAACATTGTCAAAAGACCATAATGCCCCTATTTAATTAAAAAATCAAGATTTTTAATCTATAAATTCTCATAAGCTTTTAACCCTAAGATTTTAATCTAAAAATTCTCATATATTTTTAACATTAACGCCATAATTTACACTTCTTTTTTCCGCTAACGAATATATGCTTCTTTTTAAAATAATTTCTCTTTAACCCTAATAGTATACCATGTATATGAGATATATGATAAATTATTATAAGCAACTATTCAACTGTTCAAACCCTTCACTCAAGCTTTGAAAGAAACGGTTAGAACCTGTCAAATAACATATGAGACTAGATCTAAGCTAGGATAAAAAGTAGAACAAAACAAATGGGATATGAGAGTTTGAGGACATGTTACTCAATTACCATATTTAGAAAATCCCTATTCAGGCTTATAGGCTTTATTAGGGATTTGTTCAAAGTGGAATTTAGGTATTTTAAATAGGATTTTCTCAATATTTCAAGAGGTTGAATATATTTTAGGATTTTAATTTTTATAAATGTAAGTACCACACTTGCCCTTTTACCAAGGATATAAGGCTGATTATTAATCTGATGGAGACAGGAGATAGACGACAATGCATTCAATGGACACATGTGCTGTCCTTAAGTTCGGTCCCAAGCCATCCATCCACTTTGTGAAATCGATATGTATGTACACTGTAAATTATTTCTCATTTTATTAATTTAATTTTTGTTTTAATACTCCTTAGATAAGAATTAGTGAAAATGTCGTAGCAAGCAACAAATATTTCTCGTGCCAGCTATAAGATGGATCCTAATCATTTAATTTATACTTTGGCCTTCCCTCTTTTATTAAAGAAATGAATAATTAATTCTCAAGAATAAAAAAATTAGTTGAAGTTAGTTGGATTAAAATATAATTTTCTCCAGAAATATTATCATTCAATTTTGGTTAGTGGATTTCCATGATTAATCTTCTCAACGGATTGGCAAAAAAATTAATCTTTTCATTGAGTATTTCATTTTTTATATTAGAGTATAAAAATGTAACCAACTGAAGTTGGCACAGATGGATAGTTATTTGCACCATACCAATCTGTTCCTAGGTTCAATCCCAAAGAACAGAAACTTTAGAGAATTTTTGTTGGGAACTTTTTCCTGGAGTGCCTTAAAGAGGTGATTACCTTTCAGGCTTATTCGATTGGGGGCGTCTAAACTAGTTAGTTTACAAGCTCACCGGATCTGGGAGCTCAGGTTACGGCCAGATACTAAGACTCGGTGGATTCGTAGATCAAATATCAGAAAAAAAAAAAGTATAAAAATGTAGTAAATAGTAAAAGAGGATCTCAGGAAAATAATTCTTATGTATCATTGATTTCTCCCAACCACCGTCATTTGACCAAATGAACTTATGTGATCTCTTTTTCTTCACGTTGACGTATTATTGAATTTATTTCTAAAAATTGTAAATGTCGACAAAATGTGTGGAAACAGGAAATACTTGAATGGTGTGACGCCATTGGTGTCGTGTGAGATTTTAATGCGAAAGCGATCGGGGTTTTTTTTGTTTTTGCCAACCATGAAGCTGATGATATATTACTAAACTACGGAACTACAAAGTCTTAAATACAATGTTTTAACCATAATAAATAGAGAAACTCATAAGAATAAAATACAATCAGATCCAAACTATATAAGAAGACAAATCTAAATGCCTAGTAACTAGAGAGTCATCAGAATATAGAATACAAACAAAAACTACAATAAACTACTGCAATTGAGATAGTCTTCCAAGAGCCCAATTCAATGGGATAGACCAATTCAATGAAGCTTTGGTACATTAAGCATCTACCAAATTTGCTTCAATGGGAATCCATAAGAAGAAATGGTTCCTAATAAGAATCCTTGGGCTACCAAAGTACTCAAGGAGAGCCACACCCTGCATTCTACTAGAACACACACCGTGAATCTGCCAATAAACAAGAAAATCACAGCTTCTACCTAAAGAACTGTGCATCCTAACACATTGAACTGGCCCATGACTAGCCCTAAGATGAACAGTGGTAACACTGAACAGGTGCATCTCAAGCCATATATTAATAATGCATACCAACACAATAATCAGGTCTAAGCGCAAGATTTTGACCAGATAACCAATTAACCATGCAACATCCATCTGCATTCTACTAGAACACATGAAATTACTTTGCCTAAAAACAAGAAAATCATAGCTTCTACCTGAAGAAGAACCATGCTTACATACACATTGGACTGGCCCATGACTAGCCCTAAGATGAACAGTGGAGACACTGAACAGGCGTATGTCAAGCCATATATGAACAATGCGTACCAACACAATAACCAGGCGTAAGCGAAAGATCTTGGCCAGAAAACTAGTTAACCATGCAATACCCATCTGGCCCCTACCCGAACCAACATCATTACCACGGCCAGTAAATCCAAACCTAACAAACCAATACATATTTTTCCAGAGTAAATCCATCATAGCTAACACTAGAGACTCAACAATGAATATATTGGAGGTGAAAGTCAAGAGAAATATGACAACCCTCAATATGGTGCAAATCGTATTCAACTGATCCCTAAAGCACCAGTCGAAAGCAGGTCTCCATTCACACACTCGGATATTAACAAAAATCAGAGTAACAATACACAGAGAACACGAAGCAAAGACAGGGGAAATCTCATCATTCTCGAAACCCAAACCCAGGACATCATCACGATAACAATTTCTAGTCATAGACCAGCCACTAACCTCTAGATCCTTGAGATGCCTGAGCCCAAACTCTGATTTGTTTATCTTTATAGCCCGACCCCTTAATTCATGCCTCTCATCCTCCACCACCACGCTGATCTAGTGAGAACCGTGTCGGCCTCCGAAAAACACCGTCAGGGTTCCAAGGGGTACCCAACGAAGATCACCAATGGTGGCCAAACCCTAGATCCGAGCAACCCAGGCCATCCTGCATCGATTCAGTGATCCTCTGTACTTTCCATCACCGAAACCCATCACGTCTTCCGTCGCTAGAGAGAACCGAATTGCCAGTAATACACTAGCGATCCCTGCCAGACAAGGAGAGGGAGCCACCCATCGCTTCTGGAAGGCCGTCTCAGCGCTAGAAATTTGAATCCCATGAGAGGGAAAGGAAACCCTACAAGAGGGAAGAAGCAGCATTTCACCGAGCCACAGAGGGAATGTTTTCTTCGTCCACTGTATTCTTATACCTTGCGGTTAATTTAAGGTTGTCTTTTAGATAGAAATCGCCATGTTAGATTAATAAAAGACATCTCACTTCTAATGTGTCATCCAACGCGACATTTTACCTAAGCTAATAGATTGATAGTAGTTATAACATTTTTATCCAAGAGTTAAATATAATTTTATAAGTAAACAACCCTCAAACTCATTTCTGCGCACCCTTTCAACTTCCAATTGTTAGAAACATCCTTGTGGCACGGATCACCTAAGTGAAGAAAGCTTTCAGTTTTCTTCTTTATTTTGAGGTCAAAGTGAGGTAAGCTTATCAACTAACAAATGAAGTTTTTCTAGAACTAACATCAATTGTCGCGACATGGCTACTCTGTAGACGCTCATGATTCTTTAATACTACCTCCGTTTTTATTTATAAGACTCAGTTGATTACTTTGGAGAATTTTAAGAAAATCTTAAGAAAATTAATTACATTACTTTAAAACATTAAAATTTATTATTTTTCTTCAAATTATATTGTTTGACTTATGAATTAATATTTAATGTAATAAAATATAATATATGATATGATTAAGTAATATAATTAGTTTTTTTAAGATTTTTTTAAAATTCTTTAAAAAAATCAACTGGATCTTATAAATAGAAACGGAGGGAGTATGCCATTGTTTTTAGACAATTCATCCCCAAGTTGTTGCATAGCTTCCAATTTTTCTAATAAGCCTGTTTAAAACATAAATTTTGCATGTTAAATTTATATAGGATATCACGAGATATGCCATGGAAGATATAAGGTGCCTTGTATTAAAATGATGTGGCGTTTCAATAAAAAAAGATAACATTAAGTTAATGGAAAGTTATTCACAATAAAAAATAAATAAAAGTTTATCGATGTTAAATTTAAACTTTGAAAATATGACAACAGTGTTATATGCATTGTCTCAAAATTTAACGGGTTTTTATATAATTTAGTAAAAAAACAAAAAAGAAAGAAAGAAATCTTTCTATCTTAATAAGAGATATTTAAAGAGCGACTTATACTTTAATTTTTTTCTTAATTTTACTCTTATTTAAATTAATATATTAATAATTATGTTAACTATAAAAATTATCATTTTAAAAAAAAATATAGGAGGAGAGAGTTAGATGAACTTTAATAAAAACATTTTCTCTCTTAATTTATATATTCTTGTTGGAATCAACTCGCAAATTGCCAAACAATGACTCTGCAGAGCCAAGATGCTCTGTAAAGGGAATTTACAGAGAGCACATCCATCTCCAAAGAAAAGGGAAAGACCAATTTTAAGCACAAAGATCTGGAAATTTGGTGAGAGAATACTGAGTAGCGACAGAATTGAGGGTATAAGGTTAACAGAGAAAAAAGATTTGCACCTTCACTCTAGGGCTAAAGATTATTCGGAAGAACAAAAGGCAAAACCAGATGCGCCGGGAATGAGAAATTTATCGAGTGACAAGAAGAGGTAGGTACCTTTAAAAGTGTCGATCTCCCCCAAGAAGCAATCGGAACAGAATAAACAGGAGAGAAGGCCATTCAAGAGAGAGAACAGAAGAGAAGAGACAGAATCAGGAGGGAAAAAAATGAGGCAAGACGAACCTATTTGACACACACACACACACACACATACATACATACATATCTCTTCTATCTTCTCAAAAAGCCGATTTGATGCAATGTACCTACCTTCACCGCCTTCTCATCCATCGTGCTGTTCATAAAGAAAAAGAAGGTAAAGCGAGCATCAAATTCAAACAAAGAGGGCGTGGGGCCAACCAGCAACAACCCCTCACAAGATGGCTCTGCGAGCAGCGAGTGTTAGTTTAGGAAGGCCCCACATGAATTCTATCCTACTGAACCTACAAAAACGTCGTTGTCGCCTAGAAGTGATAATAATATATAAAAATAAATAAATAATAAATGATGGGAGTTGTGAAGTAAGGAAAGAGGAGATAATTAATTTCAGAGAAGGGAATGGTGGCCCCCACCAGGATTACGATATTGATGGGGTCCACCAGTCCCGCGTTATTCGTGCTTCATGGACATCTACACATAGGATCGTGACAGTCCTGTCCCTTTACAATACTGTCCACCGATTCCCTTCGGTTTCCAACTCACTGTACCTTTTTACCCCTCCAACAAAAACAAAAATTCATGCCTCTGCTTTTGCCCCTCTGATTCTGATATCTATCTAGATGGCGATGGGGATGGCCAAGTTCTTAAGCTCCAACCACAAATCAAATCTAACTCGTCAAGTGTCAAATAATAGATTGCACTGTACTCCCAAAAAGTGGACCTGATTGAAGGAGGTGTTGCCTTTGGAATTAAATAACCCATTTCCCTTTTGATGGCTTGTCCCCACTTCCCTTCTTGTTGGCCACTCCCATTCACACCGAAATCAAATGTAGAATATCTTTCTTTCCCTCCATATGGACCCCACTCAAATACTCGTGGCTTTGTGGGGCTTCCTTGTCCTTCCATTTCATCATCTATTATTTAAATCTTCCGTCTTCTGTCTTCTGAACTTGACACTACAGAACTCCAAAACAACTCCCGCTAATCTTTTCCCAACGAAGTTTCTGTTTTTAACGATGATGGTGCACTTGAGGCTGTCAAAGGCCTTAAGGAATCAGATGCCACACTTGGCGTTTGGAAGATGACATTACAGCTGAAGCTACTCCTGACTGACTAGCAGCAGAGCAGTTTCAATTTTCTCTGATGACCCAAGGCATATATTTTATATGCAGAATACGTTTCACAATATCCTGACGTCTTTGGTCCTTGGGATGGTAAAGTCCAAATGTGCGGTGAGAAGTAGAAGGTGATGACTGATGAGGACCAATTGGAACAATGAATGGAAGAGCCTTCAAGTTTGAGGTGTAAGTGGTACAAATGATCTGCTGCACTACTCATCTACTAGCTTCTCTTTGGTTCCCTATACCACTCTGGAGTCTGGACTACTTATTAGTAGGACATCATTTAGTGATTGTGCATATTAGAAGCCTGTATATTAAACTATGTTGGCCTTGTTCTGGGTTTAGTGGCCTGTCCAACGAACTCTTAATGATCAACCCAAGCATCATTCTGTTAATCTTTTCTGTATGCCCTTGATAAATTAGAATATAGATGTCATTCTGTCACTTGTACAGAAGTATCTAAACAATTGGATATGTGTAGTTTAAATATTTTTCAAAAGTATAGTACAAGAAATCAGAATACTCAAACCAGAGGACATCCTTGGGAAGGATATTCCATGTTGTTCGTGGTTGGAATATGTGTAACCAAATACTGAGCCTGGGTTCACTGGACATTGTTGGTGAAAAGTCCTCTTCATCACGCTTTTTAAAACGAGAACCATATCCTGCTTGGAATGCGCGGAATTATGACACAGGTTCTTATGGCATCTTTGGATAGTACCAACACTTGGTTCATCAGGCTTGAGGACTAAAGTTGACCAATTTCATAAGGCCTAATAGGTAACAATACTTTTATAGAAGAACGTCTACTGATAATTACTGGGGCATCGAAAATTCAGAAACAGATGGAGCTTTCTAACAAGAGAGAGATGCACCTTAAAAATGCTGAAATGAAGATATATTACTGAATGAATACTTTGTAATAAGCTGCACCGTTTTAACCTGATTAAAAGTTTGATTACACGACACTTCAGTCTCAATTTATTCGTTTTAAGGGGCTAAAAAGGCAAGTCAGATCACTAGTGTTAAGAAACCAATTCCAAAACTTGACATGGACTAGAATTGATTGATTTTACATTAATGCTGATAAGTAAATTACAAATATCAGAATGAATTTGGTGGAAATGTTCATTTTTGATTGTCATCTAGCAACAGATACTGATAAATTCCTAGGGGCTAAAAGCAGAATCACAGCTTCATTGCTATGGTAAAGATTGGCAGCCATGGCACATCAGCTCCAATTTCCTCTTCCATTAGAACTCTGTCCTCTACAATCAGAAAACGATGAGCTCTGAGTGAGACTGCTTGATCTTTTCTTTCTAATGGTATTCCATGAAAACATATGCTCATTCAAACCACTTCCTCTGATGCCCTCGTATTCATATTTCGGGGTGTTTATTCCTTCCTGCCTGAGTCTTTTTGGGGCAGGACCAGGGGTCCCATGGAAAGAGTCGTCACTTGATCTCTCTTTCCCCATTGAGAAGCTTTCATTCTGCAATTCAGAAAAGCCTTCTTCCACCACAACATTCTCACCCGCAGTTGTGTTGCTGTCTGATGGCAGGTGGTCTCTTCTTCTCCCTTTAACTGAAAACCTTGACACGTCTTCCCCATTCTCCACAGCTTTCATCCATTGTAGATCACTTAACGTATCAGCATATACCACTTCTTTTCTTTTCCGCTTTCCAGTAACACTACCGAAAACAGAGCTTTTGACCTTGTCATCCTTGTTAACTGTTGCAGCATAAACCCAATCTGGCACTTCATGTTCTTCCATGAGACGAGATCTGTAGTTCTCCTTTTGCCTTCTCTCTTCATCCATTCTCTCAAACAACCAAAATTCTTCATCTGATCGAGCTGCAAGGCGGTTGATTTCTCTCTCACTTGGTACATCAGTCCCAAGTGAGCTCGTGCCTCTGCGCATGATCTCCTCCAACATGTCTCTCCTGTCCTGAGCTGCAAGCACAGACACAAAGTGTAACTATACAACAGATTTCAATGACTCAAATTATTTGTCTCAATCTCTTCAATGATTTGTTCATTGCTAGTACAACTTGACACAATACATGATATATATCCAGCCATGGTCAATGTCACAGGGAGACTGGTTCAATGCTTCTGTTGAATCAGTGAACCAAAGGCTATTGTCTCACCCCTTTTCCCTCTAAAATTCAAATAAAATCCTCTACTTGATTAAGAAAACGTGAGCACAGATATTCTAATGTCATGATATATCAGGAATACAACAAACCTGTTGAGGTTGTGTTAAAAAGTCCCGCCTGAATGACTTTAGCATCAATGCCCATCTTTTGTTTAGCACGCTCCAAAATCACCTCTTCGATTGATCCCACACTAACCAGCACAAAAACCCTGACTTCTTTCTTTTGTCCAATGCGATGAGCTCGATCCTCAGCTTGTTGATCCATTTGAGGGTTCCAATCACTATCAAAAATTATAACAGTATCTGCTGTTTGCAAGTTCAGACCAAGGCCCCCAGCACGGGTGCTCAAAAGAAACATAAAGTATGGAGAGTCAGGAGCATTGAACTGTCGCAATAGAGTCCCTCTTTCCTCAGTTTTTGTTGAGCCATCAAGTCTAAGAAACTTGAAATCATGAAGCCGCAGATAAATTTCAAGAATATCCATGAGACGAGTCATTTGTGAGAACAGAAGGACCCTGTGCCCAGTTCTACGAAGTTTTGGTAGCAAACGGTCAAGAAGTTCAAACTTCCCTGATGCTCGGACAATCTCATCCTTGTTCCACATATTATGTTCTCCCACAAAGAGGTAGGGATGGTTACAACACTTTCTGAGCTGCATTGTTAAATTCTGTAGACTCTTGGATTTCCCAGTGCCTACAAATTGTTCTCCAATTAGAGAAACGATTATGAGATTGTCTACAGAGTTTTAATTTTAAATATTCTGATGTTCGGGTTGTTAGTCCCAAAACTGGCCACAGATATTATGTAAGCACATATAGCTTTGTAAATAAACTCTTTTTTTTTGTGCCATTAGTAAACAACCAATTCCATATTCAACTACCATGGATGGGTGTTTCAGGATTTACCTATCTGTTGCAACTGGTAAAACCTACCAATAGGGAATTTCTTATTTGGTGATAAGTGGGACCAACAACCCAAACATCACCTAGGGAAATGACAGGCAACTAAATATCACAGGAAAGGTTAATAGCTCTAGTTTTTGAAGATGGGCTTATCTGAATGAATGATAAGCATGTATTGAAAACAAGCTAAGGGTATTTGAGACCGATCAAACAAAGGGATTTTTTTTTTGGGGGGGGGGGGTGTTTTTTTGGCTTTTTTCTCTCCCA
>JBAGKO010000017.1:10909528-10928648 GCA_037177275.1 Acacia concinna
CATCACTACTTAATCCTCTTTGGTGCCTTGAGGCATTAGTAAGCAATCTTTTACGCCCTACAGTCCATAAAAACATTTGGCAGAGTTCAGGAACCTTGATTTTCCATAGCTTTCCCCACAACGTGTCAGGTTGGACGCTAATGGTTCCCATGTTCTCATATGCTAAGAGAACAACGCATTTTTACTTCACTTCCAATGTAAACAACCCTCCGACGTCACTTTTCCTGCATGCACCTTATCCCAAGTTCTCTTAATCCCATTCCGTAGGTTTGATCACGTCTTTTCCACATCTATCCTTGGAATCGTGTCAGTGCCACATTTGTATTTATTACAAACTATCCTAGCCTAGAGCTCATCTTTTCGGGTATCTCTCATTACAAGGCTCCAAGCCTCCTCTCTATTTAGTTTCACAAATTATATCCCGTACCACTAAAGGTATGTTTGGCTCAATGGAAGGGAGGGGAGGGGAGGCATTTTAATGAAGGGGAGGGGAATGAAGGGTTTAGGAAGAATTTTGTTGCACTTTGTTTAGATGGATAAAAAAGGAGGGGAGAGAAAAGATTTTAATAATGTAAAAAGAAAAGGTAATCAACAATATAAGAATATAATCAATAAAAAATAAAATAGATATTAGTCAACATAAAAGTTTATGAAGTGTAGTATATAAAGGAGAATTAATATTTTTCATGTCATAAAAAAAAATTTACCTGCAACTTTTAAAATGTGTGTATTAATTTGTTTTTTATATTAAAAATATGTATAGAGCTGTAAAAAATACAATACAATATGATACTAACAATGTACTACCTCTGTTCCTAAATATAAGACCCATTTTTGTGACACAAAAATGGGTCTTATATTTAAGAACGGAGGTAGTATTACATTCCCTTTGATTCCATGAACCAAACGGGCACTTATAATTATGCTGGAGGAAGAATCTTTCATCCAAGAATTCTCTCTACAATTATCATATTTCATTTCGGCGTTAACTGTTAACTCTAACATTGATGCCAAAGATTGCGCCCATACCACGCTCTATATCATCACAGAACTTCCTAAATGGCTAAATTACCAATTCATTTCTCCTTAGTTGATAATCCTCGATCTTATTTATAAGGTATAGGAAAAATATTGTTTATCATATTTATAAGCCAATCATTATATTCTTAACATGAATGTGCTACTTTACCTTTTCATTTATCATTTTACAGATTGTTAGTGTTTTTTTTTTTTGGAAAGTGTATATACCAAATAGAAGTAAAGTTAAAAAATTATGAATGAGATCTAAAGTTTTCTATATTTTGTAAAACATGTTAGAGGTGGCTTCTGAATGATAAGTTCTACAAAAATTTGGTAGAGTCAGACACTAGATGTAACTAGAAAGCAGGACAAAAATAAAACACATATTAAACTACAGTTCATAATAAGCATAAAAAAAACTAAATTAGATCCATGATCAATTGGTTTAGACAATAGGGTGGAGCTTCACTCAGAATGGTCAATTCTGAGGTGGTCTCCTAAGCCATTATGGCTAGAAGGTCAACACAACAATCCAAATTCCATTGCAATCTCAAACAACGGGATGTTAACCAAGTTATTTTAGGAAAACAACAACCCAAGTTCCATTGCAATCTCGAGCAACACCCTCACATGCGGGTGTCCCTTAAGTAGTACGTGATCCATCAACATCCACTCTAGCATATCTAAAGGGTGGAGGACTCCAGGTTGCATCGATTCTATTCGGAAATCTAACATTCGGTGCTTGAATTTGTCATTATCAACTTCTTCATTTAGTTGATGTATACATTTATATAGCAATATGGAAGGTTGATCTCCAATTCCTTTAAACACTCTTTTACAGCGGTTCTTCAACATTCCACTTTAGCCAATCATGCAAATCATCAGCAACGAAAGCAATATAATATAACAAGTAAACTCATCCACACATTTGTAACAACCTCACAATCTCTCATAATGTGTAGCATTGTTTCCTCCCAATGACACTCAAAAAGGGGCAATCTAAATGATCACTCAACTCTTTATATGCTCTAAGAGAGTTTATAGGCAATCTCTCATAGAGCATCTACCACATGAAATATTTAGTTCTTTCTGGGATCGCTAGCGCCAGATTTGTTGTCAATGTGAACCAGCCAAATATGAGTTTTGGTTATATACCAATCGATAAGCTTCATGAACATTGAAGTTCCTATCCGATAAGTTTCACCAGTAGAGTATACCAGATCTTGTATATCTTGGAGTGGCAACCATGCTGATTTTTTCCACATGCCCTCTATCATGGTAAAGTCCTTTACCTTTGATTCTAGGTCAAGGCTGTGAAGGTTTTGATCCACAAACTATATTAGCAAACTATCTAAGGGAGTCCATAAGTCCCACCACACACTCATTTTGAAACCATCTCTAAATTTATGTTCTAAACTTGATTGAAAAGTGTTCATAGTGTTCCATACCCTAGTAATTGCACTCCAAGCCACTGATTGAGTCCTTTTCTTTTGTATTAGAGGCAAGTCCTCATCACCACATTTGTATTTGTTATGCAAACATCGAATCCAAAGAGCATTTGGTTTTGTGATAAGTCCCCAACATAGCTTTTATGATGAAAGCCATATTTTAACAATATAAATCTTTAATGCCCAATCTTCCATTGGCCTTTTCTGTTTTAATTGTATCTCAATCGATCAAATGCATCTTATGCCTGTCAAGACCATGATTCTAGAAGAAATCTCTACTCATTTTATCAATCTCACACAACACACTTTTTGGGTTGAGAAGAGTTTACATCTAATAATATGGGAGAGTGGACAAGTTAGATTTGATGAGTATTGTTCTACCAACCATGCTAAGGAATCTTCCTTTCCAATTTGCCAATCTATTACAAACACATTGAATTAAGGGATCAAAGGTTTGCTTCACCATTCTCTTATGAAGGAAGGGAACTCCAATATATTTGTTGAGGTCTATTGTCAGGCCAATTCCCAAATACCAACTAAACTTGAAAGCACGGTTGAAGTGGACTTTTCTGGAGGCAAAGACTTTGGACTTATGTAGGCAGATACAGTGTCTGAAGACACAACAAAAGAACTCCATAAGATCCTTGATCATATCCACTTGTTTGTTTGATGCTTCACTAAACAAAAAGAGGTCATCATCAAAGAAGAGGTGGGACAATGTAAGCCCTTGCCGACTTACACTTGGTGGTGTCCATCGACTGGCCTCAACCTCATGATGAATAAGTTGACCAACACGTTCTATACAAATCATAAATAGATATGAGCTAAGAGGGTCACCATGTCCAATTCTTCTAGAAGGCAAGAAATTGTCTGAATATGTTCTATTCTAAGACAAACTCATCGAGGCCAAAGTGACACAATGAACGATTAAGGACACGGAGTCTTCATTAAACCCTAGACTCAAATGGTTGAACCCGATGAAACCCCAATCCAGTCTATCATATGCTTGCTTCATATCAACTTTAATTGGCTTCTAAATAGGATTAAAGTAGTACCCATCTTCTCAAAAAGGCCTGGTCAAGAAACAAAAGCTCGCAGGAAAGATTAGCAAGTAACAAGTTTAATGCGTTTATGGAAAATACTAGTTACAACTGTCTTGCGTAGCCACTTTCTGCATCTACTTTTCTGATGATCCAGCAAAACATCCAGCACAACCCATATGCAATTACTATAAATGACATACAGATGGGCCAGTATGGAAGTTGCTAATTAAGGTAAACAATGTGCGTTAACAATTTCACAAAGGTCCAGAAAAAAATAGTACAAGTGAGCAACACAGTGTTCCCTTTAGAATGTATGGGGAAAGATTTAAACTTGGCCTTTTCCCTCGACAAAGGACAGAAAAACTGCGGACCCCGTTCTATTTTTAACCGTAGTTTAGAGAATTGTCGCCTGAACAAAATCTGAGGGATCCATGATCAGCAAATAATGCCGTTGCAGTGAATGTTTCAAGACCTTGGGTATTCTCCACTAACTTAACGCTCAACTCTGCAATGCACGGCTGATTGATTCTTGGAAATACTGGAGAGAGATGAAAATAGCCTCCTATTTAAAAAGATTGAAATTAAAAAGTGACAATATTCTTGACAGGTAAAACTTTTTTCACACTTTTAACGAGCAAAAGACAAAAAAGGTTAGGTTGATAGTACCTCGGTACGGATCGTTCGGCTCCCCTGATGAGGACATGTGTTTAAGTATGAATGGAATACATCACCTGCATTTTTCCCCTTTTTTCAAAATTGTTATAAGGGGTGGGGAGCAGCAAGGAAATTTTATTCAGCACCGTTGTACTTTTCCAAATGCACATTCTACATCTATGATAAACAATTAGACGCATCTTGCAAAGACATTCCAAGATTGCTCAATGTCACTATTTATGAAACTGAGATTCTGTGCATGTAGCTTGAGAAATTTACAAGAATGAAGACAAGAACTCAACAACAAAATCAACCCAAAAGCACGGAAAACTTATTTCATGAACTGAAAAAGGCACCTCAGAAGAGTGGTTTTTGGAATTCCTAGGGAATCTCTGATTGGAAGCTGTTTTGAGAAATCATTGAAGAATGGAGTACCTTTAAGACATCATCTTCTTCAATGCATTCTTCTAACCCAGCTAGTCCACCAAAGGCAATCAGTAAGTGTCTACCAGATTAGAGAAACGAGCAAACCATAAATTAATTTTGAATGGAAACGACTTTGAATCATCACAAACATATAATTTTATTGAACTTTCACACTTTACTACTTCAGATATATTCAGTTGTGAAGCCTGAACTAAGTAGAAGGATTTCACCTATCTTTAAAAAAACCAAAAAGAAGAAAAAGCAAAATAACACTAAAAAAAGAGTTAGCACATAATTAATCTATCTAGTATAAACAAACTTTATAATTGATAATACAGCCAAATACCTAAAGGAAGGAATTTTAAGATCAGACAACTTGATAATCTGACCATGCTCAGAGGTACCGATTATATGATCATAGCCTCCCTGTCATAATAACACAAGTAAACGGGGGAAAAGGCATATGAATTAGGGTAAAACAGAAAATTATGGTATATGGATGTTGGAAGAAAAAGTCCAAGATGGATAGAGCACGGAAGAGAAGGGATACCTTGTATGTGCAATCCTTAAACACTGAACTCAGATTATGTGCATAACGCACTTGATATCCCCAGTACAATCCTTCTTCCCTAGGCTTGGACGATGAGACAATCTGATGTGGTACATCTAGATGAATGAAGCAGATCATCGTAAATAAGGTCCATAAACATCAAACTTGGTTTCAAATCAGAGAAAGATGACACAAGCAATCACATAGCCAAATAGCAAGTATCAGCAAGCCCCCCTGTCTTAACTGAAGCTTCTTCAGAACTACACTTCCTCAATAATCACTTTAGCCCTTGCTTTCTCTTACAATACATTGCAACTTTGACAAGTGATATGGTAGAAGTGAAGTGGAAGTTAAATTGAGGGGCATGCTATTCCACAAGTGACAAAATTTAAATATTTGGGATCAATTAGTCAACAAGATGGGGAAATTGATGGAAATGTTAATCATAAAATTCATGCGAGGATGGTGTAAATGAAGAAAACCTACTGAAGTTATTTGTGATAAGAAGGTACCTAATAAGTAAAAGGAAAGTTCTATCGCATTACTATAAGACCAGCAATGTTGTATAGTAGTCAGTGTTGGGCATTAAAGAGATAACATGAGCATAAAATGAGAGTTGCAAAGATGAGAAAATTGAGATGGATGTGTGGTCATACAAAACTAGATAAGATTTGTATTGATCACATACATGAATGAGTTGGAGTGGCTCCTATTGCAGAGAAAATGATAGGAAATCGTTTGAAGTGGTTTGGTCATATGCAAAGAAGGCCGTTGGATGCACCGGTAAGGAGGATTGATCAAGTGGTATAGAGCCCCATAAAGAGAGGTCGAGGGAGGTCAAAGCAAACACTCAACAAGATTATAGAGAGAGATCCTTTGGTCAACAGCCTATCTAAAGATATAGTTTTCAACAGAGCACAATGGCGTCGTGCGATCCATGTAGCCGACCCCATTTAGCGGGATTAAGGGTTTGTTGTTGTATTAGAGTTTCATATGTAAGCAGGGCAGATGACTCATTTCAAGAGAAGAATAATAGAACTTAAGTTAGAACATCTGCTAAACATTGTTCCCACTTGCAAATTAAGTATATGGCAGCGAAAACTGTGTTTTTCCATTTTGGAAATTATGTTAGCAGACCTCTGCAACAATCTCTTATCATTCATAGGGGCAGCTATAAATATGTAAGAAAACTCCACCAGCCCTCCCAAAAAAATCTTGAAAGGAAAAAGAATTTACAGAAAATCTGGGATAGAACGAAAAAGAACATTACTCTAAAGAAATGGCACATCAGAAATTCATAATTACATTTTAGAAGTTAAAATCTGTCATAATGAGTTTGCAAGAGAAGTAAAAGAAGACCTCAAGCTGATACTGAAAGGTTGCACAGAAAAGGAAGCCAACTTAATTTACCCCCTCCCCAAGGATAAATACAAAACAAAAAAGCCATCTCTCTTGTTGAGAAGACAAGATAAAAAGAAAATGGTATTGGATTTGACGGACTCGCAGTTGGAAGTGGGGAGGCGGGAATACCTTGAAGAAGCTGAGATATATAACATAACAGCAAGAAGGATGAAAATATAGTCTGCATAATCCAATTAAGGTAGCATGGTTTATGGCTAAATATCATGTGACGCAATTTACAAAAAAAAAAAAAAAATGATTGCAAAACAGTTTAAGCATACCAAAATATGGCAGATAAACAAAGATCAATTCACTACCAGAATCCAAATTGCGGTTGGCAGCCATTGCCACAGTAACTCTTCTTTGGGGCGCAAGTTCCTGGTCAATTATAACATGCTGCATAGGTTGTGTACTAAATTAGAACATACACAAGTACACTCAATAGTTTCCAATGACCAAGTGTATGTGGTAAATGACTTTTGAAAGGGGGAAAAAAACAAGAAGACATAATAAACCAACAGATGGTCAGAAGTGTTTCCATCTACACACAAGTTAAAAGTCAACAAAACAATATTTAGATTATATCAGATGTCTTTCAGAGCTAGCAAGTGGTGAACGTCAGGATAATACTTCAAGCCATTCACTACTGATAAGCGTCAGAAGAGAAACACAGAAAGAGAATGGGTGAAAGATAAATAAGAAGGAAATGAAGGAGTGTGCAACAAAATGAAAGAGACTCGTTGGTTGATGCCAAGCAAAATGTTTAGCACCAGGTTAAGTAGACTTTGAGATAATATGCCCATACCTTACTCAAACCCACATCAACTAGTGTTCCTCCAGAGTTTGAATCTTTTTCTTTTAGGGTGACACCTATGAAATTATGGCATTAAATCAAAATCCAGCCAGACTAACCATGGAATAAAACAATGAATGATGAAGTAAGTGATCTCATTTTATTTTCTTACCAGAGAAAAGAGACACTTTATAAAAGGGGTAAAAAGTGCATGCAGATAAGGCGAAAGGCAATGTGCCTGCCTAAGATGGTTAAAGAAATAGACAAGATAACTAACACCATAAAGCTAATCATTACCCCTACATGAACATGAATTTCAGGGAGATTTCCTCCATAATAAACTCATGACAATCAAGAGAGGTTCAGAGTCAATGTGCACAATCATATTCATAGCAGATGGTAACCATCATGCTTATAGCAAATTAATCTCTCCTAGCATGAACAACGCATTACTGCCCAAACCATATCAATTCTTTGAACGCCTAAAAATTCAAATTTTCAGGTTATGAAGTGAGAGCGATGAGGCAGGAAATATTCCTGATATTTTTTTCTTTCACAAATAACTACTAATTCCCTTCAGATGAAATGATGTTTGCACATTTATAAACATCATTTTCATAACAAAATGACATAAGAACATTATGGAGCTACCCATTGATATGCTACAAGTGCTGGGTTATAATCTCTCGCGTAGGCCATTCATTGACAAATGAAGATTAAAATCAAGCTTCCGTAAACAAGGAATTTTTCTCTTAATTTACCAGGAGACGTGGCAAAAGAAATTTCAGTTGAACATGAAAGCATACCTTCTCGATATGGACCCCATTCATGTTTACGTAAATGGTGCGGGGCATCAAGGGGTGGCAACAAGCCCTGTTAAGCATAATACAAATTACTCAAGTTAGACACGAAACAACGATAAAATAAACAAATTTAAGAAATGCAGTTACTGGCCGTAGTAGTAGGAAAGCTGCATTTCAATGAATTGGTCGAACCGCAAATCTTAGGCTGTTATGTCTTGGGAAGAGAGCCTTTCTCAAGTACTGGGGTGTTTCAAGATACTGTAAGATTCTTATGAGAAAAGATGCACCACTTTCTTCATCTGTGCTATCCGGCTTCGCAACACTGTAGTCTTTATCTGCGTTACTTTTATTGTCAAATATGACAACCTATTGGAGCAACAAGTTTGATCTCTGTGAGCAATATAGCTTAACCAACTTTTCATCAAACTATGGAACATTGGGAGGAATCAAAATTTGAAGCACTAAATTACAACAGTCATCTAATCATAAAAATAATTAAAAAAAAAAAAGTAGAATCCTCAAACAACAAATGCAGATAGCAACCTCGTTGATTCGGAAAATAGTGGCAGCACGAGCTATTTGACCAGCCAACTGAAACGGGGAAAAAATCGAAAAGAATTCTCAGAATTGAAGAGAAAATAGAAATAGAACTGGGGTATCTCGAAAAAATGCTTTCTTCTTTGGGTCTTAAGCAAAAAAAATGCAGGGATTCCCTGTTCTCTGTACTTCCTTAGTTATCAAACAAAACCCAGATAGCGGGGGGAAGCGTACTCGAGTAGCAAGCTCGTAAGATTGTGTGTTGTCAATGATCGAACCAGGCAAGGCAATGCTGACAGTAGGTATTTCCTTGGCTTTGGGATCCTCCTTCTCGATTTTCCTTTTCTTTTCCTTCTTCCGGAGCTTCTTCTTGATATTTTGAGCATCGCCATTAACAACCTCGCAGTCTTTTTGTTGCTCTTTTACTTCTGTTTCTGCCTCTGAATCGGTCCTTCTCTTCTTTCCCATTTTCCGCTACGGCTCTGCTCTTTATGAAATTAGAAGCGGAACCCGATGTCCCTTTGGAGGGTTTTAAGGGCTGACCGGGCAATAGGACCGGTATGTATTTGGACAAAACAAGAGCTTCAATTCTGTATATATTAAAGGGTACACGTGTAAATTCATCTTGAAAATATTATCCGCATTTGTTCTGAAAGTTTTTTTTTTGTGTTGGCTCAATTCTGATTATAAAATTTTAAAAGTGGGTAAATTTGCTTCTGTCGTTAGTTGACTTGATTAAATATGTTAAGTTGATAGTCCACAATGTCATTTACTTTATTTTTATTAAAGTAACAATTTGTCGTGAAAGTTTTAAATCCGTTAATTTTGACCGTTAATTGACTAAATATGTTGAATTAACAGTTTAATGTCATCTAATTTATTTTTGCTAAAGTGAAAATTTGTCTCAGATTTAAAATTCATCTTTTTTGAAAAGTTAGATTTAAAATTTCTCAAATAAATTTTCACCTTAACAATGGATGACTTATGGATTGTCAACTCAATATATTTGTTTAACTAACGGCAATGACAAATTTACCCATTTTTAAAACTTCTAGGGCAGAATTGAACAAAGAAAAAACACTTATAGGGTAAATACGCTCATAAGCAAACACTTCCAGAATAAATTTGCATCTTAACCTTATATTAAATTTTGCAAATTGACATTTACGAATCAGGATCCTTTCCCAGGCATTCCCTATTCTAACACCTCCTTGGCGCTTTTGCACCATTTTGGTGCAAAAGGAAGGGGGTCCCACCCCCTCCTTTTTTTTTAATAAGGGAAAGAAGCGCTAGGGATCCCTTCCTACCAGGGAGGGGATCCACACACGACATTTACGGAACAAAATCCCAATTCATGTTCATAAAATTCAACAACAAACTATATAGGGAAAATTGCGTAGAGGTCCCAAGTAAGGGAATATACGTTAAAGAGGTCCCGAAATAAAAAAAATTAATGTCAAGTTCCATAGTATTTTTCTATCTTAGGACTTGTTTGACATACATTCCTTTGCTTGGGACCTCAACGCAATTTTCCTAACTATATACAAGTATGCAACAACCTAAAAATAAAGATTATATATATAACCGTATCAAATATTTATTAAATTTGTGTTATTTGCTCTCTGTTTTTTTTATATTGAAGAGGCAAGTGATACACTTGAAGATAATTACAATGATAATAGTGTTGTGAAAAACCATAAAATGGAAAAAAAAAAAAGATCCAATGTTAGCTAAGGTCAGTTAACATTAGATTTAAACACAGAGCTGAAGGAAGTCAAGTAATTTTAGCTCTATGTTCAAGCTATGTGCCATGTTGGCCAAAAAATTTGCACATAACATTGATTCCCTATGAGCATGGACGATCTGAAAATCCCAATTGGAGAAAATGAGGGATCTAGCTTCTTCAATTTCATGTTGCGATGTATGATAAGGACCACCATCAACCATAATGGTGCGGATGGCTACAGTAGAATCACAATACAATCGGATGTTGGAGAAGCCCAGTTGTTTACACACTTTAAGACCTGAATGAATAGCTATGATCTCTGCTATAGTTAGTGAGCAGGTTCCCAAATTTTGCAGGAAGCCTTTCACCTATTGACCTCTGTGATCACGAATTAATCCACCTGCCGCAGCTTTATAGTGAGCTTTAACGGAACCGTCGACATCCATCCTTATGAATCCTTCAGTTGGCGGGTATTGTTTCTCTCGTAAACGATTTAGAAGGTTGAAGATTTGCTGATGAAATCTACCACTGACCACATCCTCTAGTAACAAATATTTGCATTGGTGAAGAAGGGACCGTGAACTGCTACTACATCCTTTGAAGGCTTGTCAGCATATGTTCTTTCAAATGTTCCAACATACAAGGCTAAAGACTTTTAACTAAGGCTATCTGCAAATAGGTAAAGATCCTGCATTTGTGTTGATTGTTCTAAAGTAGCCAAACCTGCAAATTTCCACTAAAAAATAGTATGATATATGGGGTTAACAATTGAAAGCCACACAGAGCTTGCTATCTCACAGTCTCTCAAGGAATGAAGAATTGATTCTTCTATATGGCACTCAAAAGGACACACATGATTCTCACATAGGCCACGACTCTCTCTCAAAGAATTTGTCAGGAGACTCATGAAAAACTTGCTACAAGAAGTATTTTGCTCTTTCTGGAATTGGCCAACGTCATATATTTTTCCATAGTAGGTCGTGAACTTGGTTTCTACACTCATCTATAAGTTTGTAGGCTGTCTTGATGGAGAATGTGCCATTAGAAGAAGCTCTCTAATACAAAGAATCTGACATGTGCTGGAAAACATTTAGAGCGGGAGTTTGTGAAATGCGATCTACCACCCAAGATGGTAAGAAGAAGCTCCATTTGTTTTTGTCCCAAGTACCATCACTACTCACAAAATCAACTACTAGATCCTCATTATTTAGGAGATGGTGATTCTTGACGTCATAGTGAAAGAGTGGTTGGTCTAGATTGGACCACAAATCCTACCATGCATTGGTGTTTCTACCATTTCTAACTTTGCTCCCAACTGTCTTACAAAAGCAATCCTAAACCGTCGTGATAGCACTCCAAACCTCATATTGGTTCCTTCTATTTATAATCCGGGGAAATTTCCCATCCCCACACTTGTATTTCTTGCAAATGCATTGAACCCATAGAGATTCACGCTTTGTCAGGAGAGACCAGCATAGTTTCATAATGAATGCCTCATTCTGATGACAAAGGTCCTTAAAACCAAGACCTCCTTGCTCCTTCTCTTTGATGATCTTATCCCAAGCAATTAAGTGCATTTTACTCCCCCGATCACATTGGTTCCAAAAGAAGTTTTTGTTAATCTTATCTATCACCTTTAATACACCTTTCATAATCAAAAGAGATTGCATTTGGTAATAAGAGTGGGATGAAAGGACCAATTTAATAAGTATGGATCTTCCTGCCATGCTTAGAAATATGTCTTTCAAATCTGCAAACTTCTGTTGAACTCTTAAAACTAAAGGAGCAAAAGTAAGTTTAGTAACTCTCTTATGAAGAAGTGGTACCCCAAGATATTTCCCTAGATCAAAGGAAAGGCAAATACCAAGCAAGTGACTAAATTGGATAGCCCTACTTGAATGAACATTTGAAAAAACAAATAGCTTCAATTTGAGAAGATTTACTTTATGCCTCAAAACATTGCAGAAGAGGTTCATGACATTCTGAATACATTGAAGATGTGCATAAGAAGCTTCACAAAATAACAAAGGATCATCTGCAAAGAATATATGGGAGATAAAAGGACCTCCATTGCATATACAGGAAGGCTTCCATGCAAATAACAAAAAAATATGGGATTAGAGGGTCACCCTATCTAACACCTTTATTTGGGGTAAAAGAATTAGAGCAAGCACCATTCCAATATACACTCATACTGGTAGTTGAAACATACTGCATGATCAAATCCATGAAGTGATTATTGTGCCGAGTGATCTAAGATTAAAATGGATGAAACTCCAATCAAGACGATCAAAGGCTTTTTCCATATCAACCTTGACTACCACATAACCTTTACCATTCCTTTTAGAGCGCATAGAATGAATGACTTCTTGTGCTATAATGATGTTGTCGCAACTTTGTCTACCCTTGATGAAATTACATTGGGTTTGATCAATCAAGAAGTCCATGTGACCTCGCAATCTATTCGATAGGACTTTACTGAGAATCTTGTAACATACGTTGCAAAGAGACATGGGACGGAAGTCTTTCATGGAAGAAGGATGGTCAACCTTATGAACTATAACGATATTGGTTTGATTCATTGCTCCTATCCTAGAAGGGTCCCTGAAGGCACTACAGATATAGTCGCACACCTTTTGACCAATAATATCCCATTGCGACTGGAAAAAGTGAGGATTTAAACTATCAGATCCCTATGCTTTAAAGGCGCGCATTTCAAACACAACATTCTTGATTTCGGTATATGATATGTCTTTTTGAATTTCATCAAGCATGGGCAAGTTGAGAGATGAAAACACTTTCGGCCAAGAATCTATAGAAATAATGCTACTGTTAGAGGAATACAACTTCTTAAAATAGTCCGATGATTTTTGCTGAAGAATTGCTTGATCATTGATCCACTCCCCGTTCTCATTTTTTGAAGCCTCAATCCGATTCCTTCTATAGTTCATCTTGGCCGACATGTGAAAATAATGGGAATTTTTATCATCATATTCCAACCAGTTGCATCTTGATTTTTGAAACCATAACAATTCCTCTTGGTTCACAATTTTGGTATATTCCTTCCAAAGCTTATCCTGTAATCTTTGAAGACCTCTTTGACTGCTCGAGAAAAGACATTTATTAATACCTTCAAGCCTCTTGATGATTGTTTTTTTCTTTGCTAACAAATTACCCACCACACGAGAGTTCCAAACCATATATCTGATGTGAAATAATCTCTACCGTTTTCCCAGTTCTTGTCCTGCCAAGCCAATTCAAGATCTTTAAAATATTCTTTTAAGCACCAAGAGGCTTGGTAGGAGAAACAATGGTGTGAATAACGGGGAGATTGGTCAACAATGGTCACCATAATTACTCTATGATCTTATTTGAATTTCAAATGATGAAAAGCCTTGTAATTCGGATGGGAGGATTCCCACATTTGATTGCAAAAGACCCAATCTAATCTCTCATGAACATCATTTCAACCCCAAGTGAAAATGTCACCATGACTGGAACTTCCATTAAATTATATGCATTAATACAGTTCTTGAATTAGCACATTGAATGAATACTTAGAGCACTGCCGCCACATTTATCCATGGGGTTGAGGTAAGCATTGAAATCTCCCAAGATCAACTAAGGTCCCAAAGAAAAACTAGCAATAATCCTTAAAGCATGCCATAAATCTTCTCTATTCTCAAGCCTTGGCTCTCCATAAATAATTGTAACAAAAGTCAACTCATCGGAGAGCCTACTTCTAATACTACAATGAAGTAGGTGATTATTAGACCAAATATAGTCAACAATGCCATCCCATTCATTCCAAAGCAACCAAATTCCTCCAACAAATCCTGTTACTTCTACTTTCAACCAGTTATTAAATCCCAGTCGGTGAGCAATTTTATCGGCTCTATGATCACTTGTTCTAGTCTCTAAAAGACCCAAAACATCAATATTGTATTTAGAAAAAATTTCTTTAAGCATTTTAGGAAAAGACTTTCCCCTAGCTCCACGACAATTCCATGATGATATAATCATAAATAAAATAAAATAAAAGTTGAACAGAGAAGAGGTAAAAGATTTTATTGTCTGGAGGTTTGCTATCTTGCACAATTCTGAATTCCTTTTGATTATGCTCATCAATAGAGACAACATTGGTGGCCAAGGCAGAGATATGCTTAACTCTGATATTAGACATCTTTTCTATTTCTGGCCATTTTTTTAAATTTTTTCAACTTAATGGAATACTTGACTTTCTTATTGCCCTTGGAAGAACCAGAATTACAAACCAAACTGCTACCACCGTTGAACTGATTGTGACCATCATCTTTACAAGATGATCCATTTTCCTTGACAATTTGATTAGGCTGAGAAGAAGACAAATTTCCTTCCAAACCAACGTTGTTATTAGGTTGATCTAGTATTGGTAATTCAGGCCAGTTCGAAACGGGTTGCTTCCTAATCTAGTCGGGCTTGAGAAGCCTGACTTAAAAAGGGCTGCCATTTTGACAACCCGAACCCGATTAATAGGGCTGGCGGGTCCGCCATTTACTTGCATTCAGTCTATAGGAAGAATCCATCTACAAACTACATTCAATTGCTGATTGGTGATCACCTATTCAACTTGATACAAACTAAACTTAAAATGCATCCAACAATTATACCAAGTTGCCAATTGACAGAACACAACATCCAAGTTCAATTGAATCCATTTAAGTTTTACCAAATCAAAATAACCAAAACTCCACAAGTCCACAACATTAAAAGAATGACAAAAATAAAAGAGAATGAGGAAAACAATCATACAATAAAAGACTTAATCTTCTTCTTTCCAATCTTTAAAGTTTAAAGAATCAAAGCCACAGACCACAGTGGATGGAGAGATTGAGAGACCTAGAGACTCACTCAGTCAAAATCACACACAAGCAACAACATAGACCAGCTGTCACCATCGAGATCTGAAAAAGGGAGAGAGAGAGATTTAGGCTCAGTCACTGAAAGTGAGATGTGAACATCACCATCTCTTGGTCACCAATTGAGAGTGAAATCAGAGAGGGAAAAATTGAGATCCATACTCTAGAGGGAAGACAAAGAGGCATCGGAGAAGAGCGGCACTATTATGGTTGTAGGCTGTCTTTGTCGCAAAGGATGAAGAGATCACGACGGCACAACAGCAAAGGACAAAGAGATCACGATGGCACGATGGAAGATGACAAAGAGATCACGATGGCAGAAGACGAAGAGATCACGACAGTGGAGGATGGCAAAGATCATGATGGTAGAGGATGGTAGAGATCACGAGTTCACGGCAGAGCTTTAGCATTGAGATCGACAGACGATGGGGGAGTTGGGAGAGAGTGGTGAAAATTGATATGAGGGCAGAGAGGGTTAGGGTTCATTCCAAGTTGAGTGTGAGTAAGGACATGAGGAATGAAAGTAAAAGACCACTGCGAGTTAAATGGGTTGAACCCGTTTAGCCTGAAACCAAACGGGCTTTAAAACCATTAATCCGAACCCAACTTCACAGGCAGGCTGGCGGGTTGACCCAAATTACCAGTAATAGGTTGATCTTTGCATTCGGCATCAATAGAAATTCCCTCTTTTTGTCCTCTTGATTGGGCTTTGAAAGGCACAAGTTACCACTAACCCCCAAATAAACTTTCTTCCCCATATGTTTAGGCTTATTACTTGATTTTTCTTTAGACACTGAGCTTTTGGATGAAACAGAAACCATAGGTCAAATTTTGGTTGGGCTTGGAGATTTGCTTGGCCCAATTGAAGGAGCCATTTCAGATAGCATGTGATCATTACAATTGGAGAAGGCTTGGACCACGGCAGTTATCTCATGCATACGTGGTTGGGAGTCAGCGATAGAAATGCACAAGTTATGAGCTTTAGATAGGAGAGATGATTCTAAAGGAGATTTTGAAAATGACATTTTGTCAAAGCCATTAGAGACCACTCTTTCTTTATCCCACGAAATCTTATCTTCAATTTTTTGTTGGCGGTAGCTCCTAGATTTTCACGAGATTCAATGGATTTTCCAAGTCCTCACTAGTGTCAGGTAGATCTTATTAGCAGCAGCACCTGCTAATAGAGTTGATTCGAGTCGTGCCCAAAGACACTGTCTTTAAGAGCTATTCCACAACTACCGACAAAATAAGTTGTGGCACTCCGTAAGATTAAATGAACATTTCCTATAAAAATAGGGTAAACAAAACTACAGAAGATAATAGAACTCAATGGGTATAAGAATATATTAGAGGAGGAAGAGAGGATCTCAATATTCAAGAACCAAGTGTATCTATAACTCTTATGTTTTTCTCACATATATAGCCTAACACAAGTTTTAAACATTATGAAAATTTTAATATCCATTAAAAGCCATTTGGACGTTGGGAACATAAATCAGTTTCAATTCATCCGTTTTGCTATACCAAATTAAAACTCTCATGAATGCCAGCGTTATTTGTCCCATTAAAATGATATATTTTAAAGCATTTAAACCAAAAGAATGAATCAATTTAAAAGACTTTAATGCCCAACGTCTTTTTTCCTTTTAAAGATGGCATTTAAATAATTGGCTCATAAAACTGGAGAACTAAACATTATTTCCACGATTAAATCTAGTAATAAATGTATTAACAAGTATTCATAGAACTAGCTAAATATTTTCTAGTGAATATGAATTTTCCCAGAGGTCTCTGATAAATACACCTAATTCACTTCTAACTCGCATATAGGGAAAATTTCCGGATTTCCATGTGACTCAACATTGTGCGAGTTTACTCCTCCTCTTAACTTATTTAAAAGTCTAAGATCACTCATTATCTGGACCCCCACAATCTCAAATAATGTGGGACTTGTTCCTTATGACAAACCCACTTATTATTTCCAACAATCCCCCACGCGTCAAAAAGGAACACCTTAACTGAGTTACACACATGAATATAATCATTATATATGGTGGTCCTCTGGACTATGAACTAGACCTAGACCGATAACACTTAGTACACAAAAATTCAGTGAAGCATGCTTCTATGAACCAACAAATCTTGTGTATACTTGAAGCATTAAGAGTCAGATTATACTCTCACCATTCCGTTGTTAACATTGGTTTTGCGCGTTAAAACGGCCATGCACGTGCCTGGTGCATAACGAATGCTCTAAAGATTTCGCCACAATCTCATAGAAGCATCCCCACTCCACATTCAAAGAGGTGATTATAATGAGTACATTATCCTGTAGGATTATGAAATCATTAAGAGTTTTTTCTCAACCTCACCAAAATGCATTCAAGCACTTTCTCACGCCAAAGGAAGGGACTGGCAATTTATTTAGTGCTAGCAGAACTAACGAACAACTTGTTTTTACCCATATAAACATTCTTCATGGGATCATCAATCACGAAGGTTGGGTTGACCATCGCCGTTAATTTCGAATTGACTTTAGTCCCATTCCCCTCCACTAATTTAATTTTTCCTGGGTGATAGGCAAAAATTATTATAGAGCCTAAGACTCCGCAAGTGCACAGGTCGTATCAATTAATAAAGAGTGAGTAAGATATCGTTCCCACGAGGAATCAAGAAAACTAATTTTTAGATATTAAATTCTCAAATTTCGTTTAAGTCAAGCGAATATAGTTTCTAATTAAAATTCTAAAGGAAATAAAATTAATGGAAATTATAAATAAAATAAAATTTGTGAAAACTTCTTATGTCTAAACCAACCTAGAGTCACTAATCCCTTATTCATTAACTTATACTTTTATCCCCACTAAATTAATTACGCATTAAGCATGCCATCGTATTGCAGAGAGAGATGCAGAGGTATTTAGAACTTGTCCACTTTGATTATAAGAATTCTCCACACTAATTTTCTCCATAACGATGCTCTTGAAGGGATCTTTAAAGGAATATGGCTCCAATTTAGCTTGATTGTGGTCATCTGTCACAACAACTCTTGCACATTGCTTAAATTCATCTGGAGAATCTATTGATTTGTCCCTCTTAAACTTGACTTGCTCATCACCATGTCGTAAAATAATTTCTCCTTGTTCGATATCCACCAATGCTCTTGTAGTGGCCAAGAATGGTCTCCCAACAATCAGTAGAATATCTTGATCCTCTTCCATATTAAGAACAATAAAGTCTACAGGATAGAAAATAGAGCCTACTTTAACCAGTACATCCTGAATTATGCCATATGGATAAGAGAAACTTTGATCAGCGAGCTTGAGTGTAATAGTTGTAGGATTGACTACCCCTAACTAAAGCTTCTTAAATAGAGATAGAGGCATAAGATTTATTGCTAACCCTAAATCACATAATGCACGGCCTTCAATTTTGTCACCAATCACACATGGGATAATGAAAGAACTAGGATCCTTACACTTTAAAGAAACATTAGGCTTAATGACACTGATGATCTCCTTGATTAGTGTTACAGTTGCAAACTCAGTAAAGTGTTTCTTCTTACTCAGCATCTCTTTCAAAGACTTTGTATACTTAGGCATTTGCTTTAAGGCTTCTATCAAAGGAAGGTTAATGTGCAATTGTTTGAAAATATTCAAGAACTTCTTGTATTACTCATCAAAGGCCTTCTTTTGAAATCTTTGAGGAAATGGTAAAGGTGGTCTCCATGTAAGATTCTCATCAGTTGTTGCCTTTTTCTCCACCTTCTCTTGGGATTCATTGTCCTCTTCTTCTACCTTAACCTTCTGAGTAGACCTTTC
>JBAGKO010000017.1:10928748-10941823 GCA_037177275.1 Acacia concinna
GAGATTCAATAGATCTTCCAAGTCCTCGCTAGTGTCAGGCAAATCCTATTGGCAACAGCACTTGCAAATAATAGAGTTGATTCGAGTCATGCCCGAAGACACTATCTTTAAGAGCTATTCCACAACTACCGGCAAAAGAAGTTGCGGCACTCCTCATGATTAAACGAACCCTACCTGTAAAAACAGGGTAAACAGAACTACAAAAGATAATAGAACTCAATGGGTATAAGAATATGCTAGAGGAGGAAGAAAGGATTTCAATAATTCAAGAGCCAAGTGTATCTATACCTCTTATGTTTTTCTCACATATATAGCCTAACACAAGTTTAAACATTATAAAAATTTTAATATCCATTAAAAGCCATTTGGACGTTAGGAACATAAATCAATTTCAATTCATCCTTTTTGCTATGCCAAATTAAAACTCTCATGAATGCCAGCGTTATTTTTCCCATTAAAATGAATATATTTTAAAGCATTTAAACCAAAAGAATGAATCAATTTAAAAGACTTGAATGCCCAACGTCTTTTTTCCTTTTAAAGATGGCATTTGAATAATTGGCTCATAAAACTAAAGAACTAAACATTATTTCCATGATTAAATCCAGTAATAAATGTATTAACAAGTATTCATAAAACTAGTTAAATATTTTTTAGTGAATATGAATTTTTCCAGAGGTCTCTGATAAATACACATAGTCCACTTCTAACTTGCATATAAGAGAAATTGTCGGTTTCCATATGATTCAACATTATGCAAGTTTACTCCACCTCTCAGCTTATTTAATAGTTTAAGATCACTCATTATCTAAACCCCATAATCCCAAATAATATGGGATTTATTCCTTATGACACACCCACTTATTATTTCCAACATTTTTTATTGGATAAAGGGGCACCCAACACAATCAACTTTTCTCTAAGGGGCGTCTAACACCATAAACATTTTTTAGGGGTAAATATATACACAAACATTTAAAATAGGGGCATATTTAACAAAACATTAACGTTGAAAAATTTTTCACAGAAGGAGATAACGGTTTGACTAAAAATGCTATGTGGCATCTGACGTGGCATATAAGTAAGGAGAAAAATGGATTCATCAGCAACAGCGATAGAAAATGAAAAAGAAAAAGATATGGGTTCATCAGCAACAATGACAGAAAAAATGGAGGAGATGGGCATCTGACGTGCTTCTTCAAGTATCAGCGTCATCACTTGGTCCTTCTTTTTCAAACATTGAACCTTACTCCTCACTTTTCACCATCGTCCCCTGCTTCTTCCTTTTACAATAGAGTCTGCACTTTTTTCCCTTTTAGATTCCAATCAGATTAAATGGAGGAGAGATCGTTGAGCACGTGGCACGGGTCGTGGTACAGGCACATCAGCTCGAGGCAAACGAACACGCGCTTCCTTGTCGCCAGCGTCTCCCTCTTGAGCAACTTCCATGGCACCTTGTGCCTCCGCCGGTGCATCTACAAGTTCTGGTCACTCTGAAACCCCTTATTCCAGATCTTTACACCGCCATAACCACTTAAATTCTCTTCGATTGAATACTACTCCAATTCCTCACACATAAACCAGCTAATTCCGAATTTCACACACACACACACATATGGATTACCTGGAGTTCTGGAGGGTCTTCTCTTTCTCTTGTTGGTCGTGATAGTGCCATTATCGGCGAAAGAAAAGGGCTCAGAAGTAGGAAGGGAAGTGAGAGTGTCATTGGCTAATATGATATGTTAGTTTCAGTGAAGGAGAGAGATTGGTGAATTAAGTTTTGAACAATATATAGTAGTTTGGTTGTTTTTTTGGTAAAGTGCAAGAACTCACAGCTTTTGGTATAGATTGAGAAGGGAAACTAGAGGGAGAGGGAGAGAGGTAGTGGTAATGGAAGGTGATGGCAGAAAGGAAGAAGACGACGCAATGGGCAATGAAGGTGAAGATAAGGTGGAAGAGAGAGAAGAATAGTGGTCAAACTGTGGACATGGTGGGGCTCAATTACTGTTCAATTCACAAAGTTAACAGGCGTTGTTATGTTTTGTTAAATATGCCCCCATTTTGAATGTTTGTGTATATATTTGTCCCTGAAAAATGTTTATGGTGCCAAACGCCCCTTAGAGAAAAGTTGATGGTGCTAGGTACCCCTTTGCGCTTTTTTATTTAACTCATCTCCTTTCAAACTAGGAGCTGGAGGAAGCAGCTCATGGCTATCGTCACCGAGACCCTCTAGAGCAACAAAACAAGAAGGCTATGATTTGACACTTTCTCCTCAAGACCCATGACTTTTTGAATTTTTTTCTTAAATGATAGGTTTCCTCAGTTTAAGTTGAGATTTTGAACGGCGAGCAATCATCCACAGGCCAAACTCCTGGTCTTGCAAGCTTGATTTGAGTTTTGATATTGAAGGAGTAGATAAAGAAGGAGGATCATTCTTGAATGAGCTTTGGGTTTCAACAGAGTCTAAGGAAGGATGAATAGCTTTATTGGGACATCCTGCTCTCCTGTAGCCATACTTTCCACATCCAAAACAAATCAGATTCAAACCTTCATACTTCACATTATAGAGATCAGAGGCTGTGGAGATTTTTGGAACCAGCTTCTTTTGAAGATCAAGTTCAACACAGATCCTAATAAATTTCGCTCTTTCTACCTGTAAGCTTTCATCCCTCCTAGAGTTAGGAGTGTCCATATCAACTTTGAGAGTCCTACTAATCAGATTTCCAATCCTAGATATGAATTTCTTAGAATAGAAGATTATAGGAATATTAGGAATTCTTACCCAAGTTACAATTTTTCTTAGAAGATTATGGAAAGGGTCAAAAGGAGACCATCTTTGCACTAAGACATGATTAGCAATCAACCAAGGCCCATCCAACAAGATGCGGTTAAAATGAGATTCCAGAGCATCCTGTTGGAGAATCTGACTATGAAATAATTATTTGGTAGATCAATTAAATCGAAGGCTTTTAAATCTCCAGGTTCTGCTCAAAAGCTCTTTTAACTTATACAAGCTTAATTTGTATGACCAAGGTAGAATTCCAAGGTTGGCAAGCGTCGTTGTACTCTTCTTCAGACAAGGGCATCACAGGATAATCCTTCAAAAGACCTTCCAGTTCTCTAGAGGGAGTTGGAATCCTCCAAGTTTGCTGAGACAAGCCCGGGTCAGTGGCATCTTCCTCCTGGTCACGAGGTTCGCTGGAGCCATGTCCATTGAGTAATGGATCTCTTTTACCATTAAGAGATTCCTTGTACGTGAGATGCGGCATCTGGACAATAGGATCTCCATCAGATTGATCCGAAAACAAACTAGAAGGAGGTAGATCCAAGGACATTTCCACAATTAATCTGGCGATAGACCTCTTCCTTAAAAACAGAGACTTTGTGGCACGTTTCCCAAAAGACTCACTGTCTCACAAACACTCTCTCACTAACCTACTGGATTATTTTCTTCTTGTTTTCGCCAGTAACCCTTGTTATTTGCTCTCTTATTTTTAATATTGCTGCTCTGCTTTTGCATAGTGAATTTATGGATTGGTTGCTTAACGATGATTAATGAAGGTGCTTGTAGTGACTGACAGGGAATCGTATTAGTTAAATAATTTTCTATATGGCTAGTTCAATTTCTTTTAAAAAAATAAAAAGTCCACTGCATATTTCAAAACTAGAAAATTTCATAAAAATTTTACATGAAATTTAAAGATCCTCCCTTTAAAAGTGAAAATAGATACCAACCTCGTCAAACAGGGCCACAATAGGAGAACACGCTGAATTTTGTTAAACTACAAGTGCATATTACTTCGCATTGTATGATTTAAGTTTAAAACCGAAATGCCAAACCTCTGAAATGGCGAAGAACGAGGAGGAGAAAAAGAACAGAGGACGGGGGGAGACAACACAGACAAGGAAAACAAGCTGAGAAAAGCAACACTTATTACCATTTCCTGTGAACACAAACTCCTTATTTACATTAACACTCAGCTTTACAATAAAATCTGGACAAGGTATCAAAATCTAAGAAAATTATTGAGGTGTTATCCTTTGTTCTCAGTGTTCTCGCCTCACTCAACAACAAATTTGCAATCTTTTCCGCTGAATTATCATCATCATCTGTGCGGTATTTCTCCCTCATCTGTACATTGCAGAAGGAAAAATGTTAGAGCAAGTAAACGAGCAAGTAGTTGAAATAAGTTATCACCAGAAACTTCAAGTTCTTGTGCAAGACCTGAAGCACTAATTGAATTGCTTTCTTCCCGCTCATAACATCCCATAGCCCATCACTGTAAGATTGCAGATGAAAATTGTAGTTTTAGAAAGTGAAGTACATTAATTTGACCAGCTGGTCCTGGCTTCTTGCAATGAAAATTGAAAATTTATTGATGTATGCATCAATAAGTAAATTTACCTTGCCAGTATAGCAAAAGCCCTGCTTGCCTCGTCAATGTGTACAACTTGACTTATGTAAGGCTCTGAACTAAAACGAGAATCCTGCTGTTTGAGAAACTTGTCTCCAAGCATTCTCGCAAGATTTATACCTGTGAAAAGGTAAGAAACAAAATCAGATTGCTGATTCGATGTCAAATCCTAGAAAAGTACATTTGAATTTAAATTGATACCATATAGACGTGTTTCCCCATCTCTCAGAGGTTCGCCTGTCTCTTGAATACGTAGCCTTTCAGAATAACTTGTTATCTTATGATCTTCCGTCATCTTAATTTCTTTACCATCAACACTGCCAGAAAAATAAATTGACAATTAGTTCATATAGGCATTAAAGATATATGATGATGATGATGATTTTTTTAAAAAAATCATATCATCATTTTTTTGTGCTTTCCTTTCCTAATTCCCTTTCTTTTGGTCAATCAGAAACTTAGTGAAGATGGCATAAGCGATTACAATATTATAAATGGGAAGCATCTGATAGCCTGCTATTCATCTTGCCCAAGGACTTGATATAAATGCCACGACTTATATTTAATTCAATAATAGAGAAACATACTTCATAACACATGCAGAGTCTCCAACATTTGCACATTGGGCAAAGAAATTTTCATTGTCATCAGCCCAAACCAGAAGCACTGTTGCTGTACATCCCTGAAAAGAGTTTATTATTAAAATGAATAAAGCAAAACATTCAATTATTTATTTTGAAATTTGGAATAATTTCTAAAAATTTTAAAGATGGGTTGTTTGGTGCTATTGGAGGACAAATCCACTTTCATGCCCTGTAGAGCATCTCATATTAGTATAACACTCAATGTGTGACTCAGACATGCCATCCCATATCACCTAAGTCTCTATACTAAATTGGTCTCCTTGGGAGAGTTTACGCCCTTACGATTTTGCACTTTACAACATTTGATTTTCTTGCTAGTCAAGACACTCCACTAGCTAGAACCCTTCATACGGAGATATAAAGCTGAAATAATCAATAGCAAACTTGTATGTTGTAACAAACAGCCGGGCTAAATAATGAGCACTATTTTATTCCCTCGAAATCCATATTAAACCCCCTAAATTGCCACACACTGATGTGCAAGCATCCTATAAGGCTTCCAAGTCAAGTCAGCTGCAGGCCCAACAAGCCATTAGGTCAAGGTCAGCCCTTTTACTACTCAACTCTTTACTCGCTACAACTGGTAGCCCTTATTAATGCTTCCTCAACAATAATCAAGGAGGAGAGTGAAGAAGGGAATTAAGCAAGATGACTAGAGTGTTTTAGAAAATACATGTCATATTAACTAAACAAGCTTCCTTAATCGAATTAAATTAGGTAGATAGACCTTATATTAAGCACCGGAGAGAGTGTGTAATAAGAAGATCCAGAAAGGCAAACACAAGTTCAGTAAGATACCTCATAATAGTGATTCAGGCAAGCTTCTGTTTGAGAAAATGCATCTCTAAGAAGACTTGAAGCATCACAGATTGATAAAACCCCCTCTCTTTTTAGTGAATCTGATAATATATTTGCAACTATCTCAGGGAAAAGTCTGATGAAAAATTGCAAAAAAAGAAAAAGAAAGAAAGGGTTAAATTTCCGCCTTAACTATCTTGAATTAGTAAGCAAAATCGGTAGAGAAAATTATTTTTAAATAAAAGGTTGGGATTTTGAAGATTGTGTGTCCCAACTTAACCTGGCATGCAGCAGTACCTTTTAAAACTCACATATCACATTATAGTGGCTTCTATTGCCAGAAAATAATAACAAGAACAGAGTATTGGAGCAAATTAATTACATGGTTTATGGCAATGGTAAAACGGGATTCAGAATAATTTTAGAACAGATACAAACATGATTTGCTTAAAGTGTTCAACCTGATATATTTTGTCATTGAATAATAAAGTTCAGATGGTCTGACCATCTATTTCATACAACTTATAAAAGGGAATCATGTCTCAGCTACAATATATTTACAACAATAGGTGGTAGACATAACTTACCACGGCCCAAGAGAGTAAAGGATACAAATCAAGGTGATAAGTGACAATTGACAAATGACAACATAGGCAACTCGGGACAGCTATTTAACATTTACTTCGGAAGATATAGTTTCATCGCTAACAGTTTGTAGAGACCAGACAACATTGACCAGTACAACATATAATATACTCAAAAGAGGGAAGTTGAAACATGGTAGAAATAATAATGAGCATCATTAGAAGATATTCACAAGTAATTCAATCTAGGTGGGTCCCCATTGATTACAGGGAACCTAAGGAATGAATTGCATTGTTCCCATAGAATTCATGTTTTATATTGTTATATTCATATCAAACTGGTATTGATGATCTGTATGGTACCAGATCAAAGAGTTTTACAAACGATGGGCAAAGATACTAATGTTAAATGACTAACTTTGTCACAGCCCACATTCATCAGATGATAGGGCACTGTACAAGCTTCAAAATAAGCAGCACACAACAAAAGCAGCATAGAAATACTAACTTGCTAGCAGATCTGGCAGCCCCATCTCCACCATGCCCATCACAAATGCCAAATAGTCCAAACTGCAAGCCAAGCATCTTGGTGTGTTAGCTACCAACAGGAATGTGCAAAATTTTGAAGGAAAAAAAAGTGGAAGAAACCTTGACAGAACAAGCACTGTACATTAATCCAGAACCTTATCCAATCCAGGTAAAGGCCATTGATAATAGCAAACATCTTCCATGGTGAGTTTTTTCCCTCCTCGACGCCTAGACATGGGATCTGATGCCATACCAACTCCAAAGGGAATGTGAATCTTATTTTGAGAAGTAATATGAACCTAGCACAATTAAAAACATGTAATAAGTTAAATGGGCATGCTTAACAGAAGAATGATTCACATCATTGGCCGAAGAATTTGAACTTAATAATGTAGCACACTCATTCTGAGCATTCCTGTGCAAACAACTTTGTGCGGAAGGAAGAAGAAAGATTTATAAGAGAGTTTGGTGAAGCCGTACAAATTTGAACTTTCAGATAATCACTATTCCCTTAATAAAGAAGCCAAAAACATGCATCCGTTACTTCCTTTCTTCAAAGCAGTGTAGTGGTATAGTTTTTCTGTTTCTTGGGGAATCAAAGGAATAAAGAAATATAGCAACAGTCAATCTAGCAAAAAAGGCTTCCGTGGAACAAAACTTCAAATCACCAGATCACAACAGATATTACATCATTTAATGAAATTAGTGAGATTGTCATCTTGAATATTCAAGCATAACATAGTTCCAATGACGGATTATATATCTTAACATCAAAACCGGAAAAATACTCTTGAACAGCAAAGGAGGGCAAAGAAGGCACCATATTTAGCAGATAGTTAGAAATTCGGTACTTACAATTACTTTTGATGTCATTCCTAGTGTTATGATATCTCCATTAGCAAGCTCAGTTGGATGACTCCATTGCCTGCTTCCAGGATCTAAATGGTTGATTGGTTGAGAATTCAAAAGTGTTCCATTAAGGCTACCCATATCTACCAACTCCCATTTCATTTTCTGAAAGACATTCCACAATATTTAATGTACTCCATGTGCATCCTGCAAAATCTACACGCAAGTCCAACAGCCAACAGATAGGAAGAGGGATTACCTCCAAATTCCAGTTTATCAGTGCATGCTTTCCAGACACTTCTGAATCCTTTATTAACAAATCAATAGGAGAAACTCTTCCCAGGGTCAGTGGTAGCTTGGATGGAATTGTTGATTGTACCGAACAACGAAGTCCACAAGAAGGACCAGTGATCACCTCTAGAGTGAGGCAACTTCCTGCACTTCTAATAGAGAGATATGATAACATGCTTTACATATTCGGCCAAAATGCAAATACAGAGAAAGCTAACAACAGATGAACAGAAAGAAGAAATTACTTTGATCTAATATATCTCTCTGTACAAAGTCTTGCAGTCCGTCAGTTTCAAAATTTCTATTATGTTTCTGAAACTCTGCCAACTGGGCTGGGGACAGTTTAAGTGTCTGGCCAACGGCTACATCTTCTGAAGGATAAGAAATTACATCTAAAGCTAAATTATCACATGGAAAAAATTATGTAAGGTTATTATTATAACATTGTAAATTAGTACAGCATAAATAGGATGAAATAGCTCAATCGCACATTAGGTGCATTAAGGTAGAATACCTTGAGGCGTATGGCAAGAAGTAGCAGAAAGCCTTTGCTTGTAAATAAGTCCAGGGGGTCGAGGTGGGTGAAAGTGGCCTTCAGTAGGGATGGATGCACCCTCAAAATCATAATCAATAGGCAGTTCACTACTTGGGCTATGTACCAAATTTGCATCATCTAAGACAAGAGGCCTCTCAATTTCATTAGCCTACAAAAGCAACATTCATCAAGATTTATATGCACAAAGTCATGAACATTGTTTGAACTTCCAACAATGAAGCAGGTAGTACAAATCGTCAAACAGATTTATCAACAGAGGATTGGTCCAAACATTTTGCTTTGATCAGGAACCATAACTATAAAATGTTTCTTTTCAAGTTACATCCACTCTTATGCGACGAATCAACTCATATAGTATAAAGGAAAATATAACCAATATTACATCGACAATATATGAACAGAAGACTTAGGCACACATCAAAGCTGCAACCAATAGAGAAAGATGCACGTGGTTAAAATTGGCAGCTAAGATATACAAATGAACTTAAAGTTAAATTAACTCCAAGCAAAGATTTTATAATTTCTAGTTTAATCCGTCAGCTCGAGATTTGGAAATCGCCAGAACAGACAGGAAAGAGGAAATAAGTAGCCGCAGATCAATACTGAACCAAAATATGTTTGTAACCCATAACATCGATAAATCACTTCATATATTTCCGACCAACTCAATGGACTCGAACGAGACTGGAAAGGACATCAAAGCCTAAACCTTTACGCAGTGGTTTCCTTCTGTGAAGGATAGAGGAAAAGCTGAAATCAAGCCTCCTCCGGGTCGATATAACAAAACATATCAGCATACACGAAGAGCATGGAACAGAGCTTACATATTCTTATTGAGATTCCCGAAACTAAAACAGAGCTTTGTATTGAGAATATTATTTTGGAATTCCGATGACCAATTCTTTTCATGAATGGAGAATAAGAAAATAACGAGGATGGTAATAGTAAGGATAAGAACCAAAAGTACCTTGATGGAGGGATGCGAGCGGGAGCGGGAAGGGAAAAGGAAGCGCCATGGTTTACAGGCAAAGAAGACGATGACAACGATGAGAACGAGCATAATGAGAAGAAAGAGACTGACAATGCCGTCTACAATGGCCATCTTCTTCGCTCTCTCTCTCTCTTCTCGTTCGAAGAGAGTCGTGATTGGCTATGGGGCTGCGGGAAGCTCGCTTCGAAAGAAAGTGGTCGCACTCTAATTTTCTTACAATTACCTCCAAATCAAATTTAACTGCCTCATTACAGCACGGATTATTCATTCCACTTATTTATTTATTTATTTTTACCAGCCCCTGTATTGTTTTATTGTGTCAAGTACTCTATTCTACAATGCTTTTCAGTTTTTACAGCGGGTACGTACATTTCGGAATAGATTGCTTTATTCACGCCGCAGTCAATTTTTGAAATATAATATTCCATCCGATGTTAATTATAAAAGTATTTTAAAAAATATTAAAAAATCTTTAAAAAATTAATTATATTACATTAAAATAATAAAATTTATCGTTTTTCTTTAAATTATGTTGTTTACCTTATAAACTAATATATAATGTAATAAAATAAAATATATGATATAATTAAGTAATGTAATTAATTTTCTTAAGGCTCTTCTATAATTCTTCAAAAGGCTTTTATAATTAGGATAAGAAGGAGTAATATACTTGTATTACAAATTTACAACTGATGTCCGTGATAATTATGGTATTTGCTTGACTAATAGTAGTATAAACTGTATAAAAATTTAATTACAAATTATTTTTATGAACAGAGCTGAGGTAATAGCTGTTTAATATTGATTGGATTTGTTAAAATGATGATGTAATTTGCCTGACGGAAAATTTGTTTTGGTTCTTTTGTTAACTATATTAATATATATTTTATCAATTTGTGGATAATTTTTTCTTTTTAACCAGGTGAGCGCAGACAAGATAAGATACTAAACGTATGAATGTTTAAAATTCTATCTCTGCCATGAATAGTAAATAAAAGGCGTTAACAAAGCTATCAATTATATGAGTGTAAGATCTTAAGTTTGAATTTATATGAATATAAAAAATGTTTTCAGAAGAGCTATTTTTAATTAAACTTGACAATACTCAAATTAAAATTAGTTCTATAACTATGTTTTTTTTTCAAAAAAGAAAAAAAAAACTAACTTAGGTCGGCGTACCCTGTACGTACTTAGATTACTTTCTTAACTTATTGGGTAAGAATAAAATGAGTCAAATTCAACCAAGGTGTTTTTTTTTCTTAACATGGCTAATTAAATATGTGAGGGGAAGTTGAAGTTGAATCTTGGGCGGGAAGACATAAGTGGTAATTGGGGAGAGTGGTAGGTGGGAAGTAAATAATAATTGCTGGAAAGATAAGCATGAATGAGTTGCTTGAAAGAGGATTCAAAGACAGTTTAATGTAAAGACATTTATTTGGTGTTAAAGCAATATGTATAATTAAAGAGTCTTGTTATATAAAACACCCCTTCTCTCTTCTTTCTACATTTGTCCAAACCTTCTTAACAAGTACTCAACTCCTTTATAGAGTCATTGTGCGATGGATAACTTCAATAACTTTGGTTTTGACATCCCTCGGCTGTTTTTGGTTTTTGACCTTTTCTTTTTCACTAAGGGGCGTCTGGATTGACTTTTACATAATAACATTTGGAGTAAATCATGGTTTTCAGAATAGATATTTTAGAATAGCTTTTGTGAAAATCTAGTAGCCCGTTCGGATGTAGCTTTTGAAAAAGTCCTTTTGATGCAGAAGAGCTTTTTCCAGAATGCCTTTTGAGAAAGGCTTTTGTGAAAAAGTTGGTTTTGAAAAAATGAGAGTGTTTGGATAGATGTTACCAGAATGCCTTTTTTTACAGTGAAATGACAAAAAGAACATTGGCTTTTATAATAATTACATGTAAGGGTTGTGATAATATATAAATTATTTTAACATTAAAATTTTATAATAAATAACAAAATGTGTATAAATTGGATTAAAAAAATTAAAATTACAACATTAATCCATATTATAAGATGATAAAAAATAATTTAGAGTACTGAAATATTATGAGACATGGATAAAAATATTATGATATAAATTATTTTAACATTAAAATTTTATTTTATTATGAGACATTGAGGTGAAAAGGTAAAAATGAAGAGAGAGAGAGTTGAAAAAGCTATCTTCAATGGCTTTTGAAAAAAAGCCATTTTTAGAGGCTCAAAAGCCTTTTTTTTACTCAAAAGCCATTTTTAAAAAATTTGTGGTGTTTGACAACATTTTGTGAAAAAGTCCTTTTACCTTAAAAGCTCTTTTTTTTTTTTTAGTATCCAAACACCCTCTTATTTGTCTTTTGCAAGTATTAGTACACTTTTTAGAATTTTACAATTTTAAATGGTATGTATTTGGGATTCTCCTTATAATAAAAAGTTCAACTAATTTTAAAAATAACTCTTTACATCTTTGTTAGTAAAAAGAAAATCTTCATAATTTGACATGAGATTGAGATAATCTCTCTAACTATAATACTAATTCTTAAAAATAATGATATGATACTGAACCGTGAACAGAAAAAAACACACACACATTATGTTCCCATTAAAAATAAAAGCCATAAAAAGATTCAAATTTACAAGTTTAGCGTTACTTGAATTTCTAATATTGATTAGCTGCTTCCTCCGAACCATATTTTATGGAGAAAATGAGGTATGAGTTTATACTATGCAGTTGCAACTGATGATTTAGAGCATGATATTAAATTAACCAGCAAGGAAGAAAGTTTTAAGTTGCAGAACCCAATGTAAAAATGCCAATTATATCTTCACTTTAAACTCCACAAGTACCTCCAAGAGAAGAAACGAAGCAAAGAAATATCGTTCTTCTAAAGCCTCTTCTCATCTTTTACATCCATCTCTTTTCTATATTCTTTACCATTTCATTAATTCCTCATACATGTGCCTAAAAAAATATAATCGGAAAATACTCTTGAAAGTTGTGACAGGTCATAACTCTGTGAGGGGCTTTGGGAATCAGAAATGAGGCTCCTGTATTGCGTCCAAGATCTGATCATAATTTCTGCCTGTGCATACTGAAACTGGCTTCTTTTTCCTTTCCTCTCTACTATCTTGTTAACTTGGCTCTAGATATAAACTAGGTCCTTATTCTTTCCAACTTAAAGTGAGGATTGGGAGGCTCACTCAAGTTCTGTTGGAAATAATTAGTGGGTGTATTGTAAAATTCTTATTTTTAAAATAATAATTAACAAATATTTTAAAGTGTAAAATTCTCTTTCCATAATACTATTATAATTGATAAATATAATATAATGTAATAATTGATTTAAATGAGTTAACCATGATAGAAAAGTTTAAATCTAAATCTTTTAAGGGACTATCATGGTTAAAAGAATGAAACTAATAT